>CM057383.1:119704122-119896622 GCA_030015415.1 Cynopterus sphinx | reverse complement strand
TATTTACCTTTTATCTGAAATTGTGGGAAACACACACACATATTTGTTATGTTACTAAGAAGGAAAATCATATATACATTTTAAAAGATTACATATAGAAACACAGTGGAAGGGAGCAGAGCTATGAATGGAAGACATAGACATCTTTGAATAACCTTATTTGACTTTGGAACCATGCAAATCTCATACAACATTATAAAGCAGAATTAAGTTTAAGACCGACTTCCTAAAATTAAAAGTAAAATAAAGCAAATGAGTCCAAGTATGTATCAAATTGATGTCATAATAATACAGAAATGAATTATTCCCAGTATTTAAAACATGGTAATTTCCTACATGGTAATTGTCTACTATGTGTAGTAGAAGATGAGAAATAAATTGCCAGAACAACAACAACAACAACAACAACAACTATTTATAATAATCATATTATTGGTGTTAGTATTGGCATTGTTATTCTAATGAGATCAGGGTCAGAACTATGGGCATGGTGAGTGAGACCCTTAGGGCAGAGCATATAAGGAGGGACTTATGCACCTGCACCACCCCAAGAGTGATGCCACCTTGAATTTTGCACAATATGTGCCTCACTGGCCTCACCCCAGTCCTGGCCCTGTGTAGGATAAAGCAATAAATATGTTAATGTCATTAAGAGCTATGATTTTTGATGTGAGCATGAGTAATGAGATTAAATGAAAACCCTGTACTCATAAATTTGAATTTTCAGTATCGGCGTCATTTCGTAATGTTTTTATTCTTGTGATATATTTTATCTTAAAAATAAGAACATACTTCCTGGTTCTGTCCACTGAAAGGTCCCGAAACGATGACTGACACAATAGTAAGGAGTCCCCTGGTGCCCAGACTGTAGCCTTTACACATCACTTGCCACTAAAAGTTACTGTGAATCTTTGGAGAAATGTGCAGAATGAGCCTATGACATCTTTTCTCCCCGGAAAGCAAAGAAGCTATTAAAGACTGCTATGGTCAGTCAAAAGGACTCAGGAGGAAACTTGAATAAGCTGTCATTGACCGTAGATGGAACAACTGGAGTGTCAATAAAGGTAATAACTACAATGGATTGAAACACATTAACTGTGTTTAAATGCATACATCTATAATGATACCAAAAAATCTCATTAATCACCTTTGGGAGATACCAAGGAACTAACTCATTTTGGAAATGCTAAAGATTGGGAAAGAATCAATTATTCTGCCTTTCCTATATAAGCTGTACTTTAGGATTACCGAACGATAGATGAGGGAAGTTTCTCATCACAGAAGAATCCCAGCTCATTAATGAAGAACGACTGCTAGTGTTAGAATGTCACCATTTTCCAACCTCTAATGAATTCATGGATCTAGGCGTTAATTATCAGTTTATTATTTACATTCCCAAAGAGAAGCAGCCAGACATTGTGTGTTTCCTCATGCAAAAACACCACCTTACCTTTGAAGGAGTCTGGCCAAATAATTGAACCTGAATTTGATTAAGTCTCCAAATCCAGTAATAAATTTAAAGGAAATATGGAGAACAGAGAAATGTGTTAAATGACAGTAAAGTGAAACAATTAGCAAAATCCAGACTGTTTCTTCAATAATAGCAGCAACAACATGCAAGAAAGAGAAAAGATGGAGGGACAACCTATAGGGTAGGAGAAACTTAAATGACAAATTGGTCAATAACAATATAAAGAATTCATTCGCATCTCAGTTCAAATAAATTGTAAAAACAAAAATTAGTAGGGCAATTGGGGAAATGTGAACACTGATAAGATATATGGTAATATAAGGAGTTATTGCTGATATTTTTTCCCTATTTTATTTTTCTGGTTTTATTGAGACATAATTGACAAGTCACACTGTATTAGTTTAAGGTATATAACATAATGATATAATATGATTACCATGATATAACATCCATTGCTGATACTTTTTTTGGTGAATGATATGGTTGTGTTTAAAGGGAGTCCTCTTCTTTTAAGATAAACATACTAAAATATTTACAGGTGAAAAGGCATGATGTTTGCTGCTAAATAATTTAAGGTGAGAGGACCTGCATGTGGGGAGACCAAGAAAACTGGATTGTTCATGAGTTAGTAATTGCTGTAACTGTGATAGGTAAATGCGCTTCATTATACTAGTTTACTTTCTTTTGCTTTTGCCTAAAATTTGTGTAATAAAAAGTGTTATGAGAATAAAGTCAAAATAAGGATTCTTTAAAAGGAAAACACCCTGTAGTCAAGGAGATACGAAAGGTGTTTCAGGCAGAAGAGAAATGATTATAGCTGGAAGGTTAGAAATGCAAGAAGGCATGAAAAAGAAAAATGGTACAGAAGAGGGAAATCAAAGTGCACATTGACTTTATAAAACAACAATAACAATGCTCTATGTACTCTTAAAATTATAAAATGAGAACTCACACCACAACGATCGCATGAAATTAAGAAATTGAGCAATTGGAGTTAAAGGTTCTTACACGATTTAGAAAGAGGATTTGATATTGAGTTGTGCTGGACTCTGGCAAGTTTGAGTGTGTGTCACAGTTTCCAGGATAACAACCTAAAGGATATGAGGTGTGAATAACACCAGATAGTAGTTGTCGGGAAGAAAAATGAAATGCTAAAAAGAAATTGCTCAATTCATTCTAAGGCGAAAAAGAAGAAAAAAAGAAACTAACAACAGTGGGCTAAATAGATTTCACAAAATGAGATTGTAGGTTTAAACCCAAATACATTTATAAATTTATTAAAAATAAATAGACTAGTTTAAAAATGAGGACGTCAGACTAGATTTACAAAACCAAACTGTATGCTGTTTATAAGAGATGAATCTAAAACATAAAGACACATCAAAAAATGAAAGAATGAAAAATTATCTCATGTAAACACTAAACAAGTAACTGATATAGTTATGTTGCTATTAGACAAAGTAGGTTTTAAAGGAAAAAATGAATGGAAATGAAGAGAATCATTAAAGAAGGGTCAACATTTTGACTATAGTGAGAGCCCCACGATGCTTGCCTCTTGGTAGAGGTGGGGGAGGGGCTGTGATAAGGAAGGGACAGGTGGGACCGTGGTTGCCACCAATGGTCGGTTTCTTTGCCAGATAGTGATTATATGGTTGTTTGCTTTACAATTGCTGGATAGAGGATGTACTGTACCTTTGCTTTACGTCCTCTTCTGTGACATGTTTGTCAAAAGAGTTGTCTTGTGTTTTTAGTGAATGAATGAATTGAGAAGTTCTATTCTGACATCAGAACTTAAATCTTTCATCACATTGATTCAGTGCTTACATGTTACCTAATCATAGGAAAAGCTCTTTACAGATGTTAACTTGTTTAAAACTCAGAATGACCCGAGGAGGTAGATTCTAATTTTCATCTCCGTTTTAAAATATGGAAACAGGCATAAACGAGTTAAGTTCAAGATCAGAGAACTAGAAAGGGATGGAGCCAGGAATGAAAACCTGTAGTCCAGTTCCAGAGCCTCTGCTATCAGACTACTTCATGTCCATCACAGCACTCTGATACAAAAAGAGAGTCTCTGGGGATGTACAGATAAGATCTTTTAACTTCTACATATGCCCGTGTTATCAGATTGGGGGGAAATGCATATGAAGAGAAATTAGCATAGAAGAGCAGACAAGTTTGGAGAAAAATGGAGAAATCACCCTATAACATACTGGTATTTATCAAAGCAATAGTAATCGCTATGTTTTGGGGGCAGGGGTAGACAAGTAGACCAGTGAAATGCAATTGAAAACCTAGAAACCTACCCTCAAAAGTGTGAGAGTATAGAATAAACAGAGAAGCATTACAGAGCAGTGAGGAAAATATGGACAATTTAAGATATTCAATTGGGAAAAATGGCTCTCCATATGGAAAAACATAAAACTAAGTTGCTACCTCACACCACATGTAGTTATAAATTACAGACAGATTTTAAGTCTTTTTTAGAAGAAAACACAGGGAAAATGTGCTTATGACTACTTTGAAATCAAAAAAAAGAAGACATCATATACCAAGTATAAAGAAGCACCACAGATGGGGAGGAAATATTTGGAACTCATAAAACTGACTTATGTCCAGAATACGTAAAGGCCATCTCCCAAATAATAAGAAAAAAAGTCAATAGCAAAATCAGTAGAAAAACAGTCAAAGTAATTCTGTGGCTAGTCACAGGATTTAACAAATAAAAATACGGGATATATAAACAACAACTAATTTTTTAGCGTATGTTCTTATGTTCCTAGTAGATGCATGTGCTGGGTTCCTGAATTTGATAACTTTCTGAGAAGATGTGCTCGACCTCACTGGAAATCAGAACGTGCAAACTGCAACAATGAAATTTCACACATATCAATTTAGCAAAAACGGATCAAATCAATTTGGCCTGTGGGTGTATAAATGGGCCCAATCCATTTATAGAGGATTTTGTAATACCTACTAAGGTTGAATTGTTCATTTCGCTGTGGCCCAACAATTCTACCTCTAGGCGTCTACTGAGAAACTTTTGCCTTAGTACATGAAGAAACAACCCTATGTTCCTTAGGGGTTCAAACCTTTGAAGTTTAATTATATAACATAATCCTATCATTATAACCATAGAACAAAAAGCTAACCCGTAGTCAAATAGTGAATCGACTTAAAGCTGCACATTTCAACATGGATAAATTGCAAGTACATTATATTGAGTGACTAAAGCAAATTACAAATGGATGTTGACAGTGAAACTTAGATGCTCGAAATCGTACAATATGCTATTTACTAATATGTGCATCTGTACTGGAAGTGAAAAACTAACACTTGTATGAGTGTGTGTCTTGGTGGTTACCTAAGGTGAAGGTGGGAGACATGAAAGTAAGGATGAGTTTTCGGCTGTACTTACATTGCATTCTCCCAAAGAAGAAGAGATAAGGAGAAGCAAATCTGATAAAAAGGTTAAATCTATTTAATCCATGTGATGGGGTGTGGGGCAGCTGTTTTTAACATTTTCTATATATTTGGAAAGATTCAAAATTAAGAGTAAGAAGTAATTTTTTAGCAGGAAGTAAACGATATGGCAGGTCCCACAATGCCCCGATGCTCTTCCAGCTCAGAGGTAGTATTTAGTATCTATCAAAAGATCAGAAATAGTCTGTGGCCATGCTACCCTGAACAAGCCCAATCCCATCTGATTTAAGAAGCTAAGCAGGGTTGGGCCTGGTTGGTATTTGGATGGGAGACCACCTAGGAAGACCAGGTGCTGTAGGCTTCAAAAATAAAAAAATAAGGGATTGTAAGCTGACCAAGTCTTTGCAATCTGTGAGGTCAGCCAAGGGTTGCCTTGCTTAATAAAAAATTTTTTTAAATAAAAAAAAAATGAAAGATCAGGTATAGTGGGAGGGGAGTCAGACTGGCCTTTGGGTGGTGAACACAGTGCAGTTCACAGATGCTGTATGATAGAAACATGCTATCCAATGTCGCCCTAATAAATTTAATTTAAAGAAAGTAAAAACAAGTAGCTGAGGGGAAACCAATGAATTATGCGTAGTAATTAGTAAGATATTTACTGTGCACACACCAAAGACAGTAGCAAACTGGGAGCACTCAAACCAAAACATGGAATGAAACTCATGTTATAATAAAGCGGTTTATATAGAAAGAAAGCAGTCACTGCTAATTCTTCACAGTAGTTATAATCCTATAATTATGAAAGTATAGAGTGTAATTATAATATAATTAGAATTATAATATTATTATATCAGTAATTATAATATTGTTATATCATTTAAGTTTCCTTAAATGATAAGGAATTGCTCAGTGGTTACCTCATATCCACCTTGGGAAATAGTCCAAATTTGTTTATGATTTCCAGAGACATTAGCGAGAGATGACCAAGATCAGGTTAGATTTACAAAATAAAATTAATGAAGATTCGCTTGTATGACTAAACTGGTTTTGGCCATTCAGGGATTTTCAGAGCTGGTTTCCATTTGTTTTTAATTTTAACATGTCATCTCGGGCTCATCTTATGTGGCTCTCCTTGGGTCACCTTCAAGGGAAGGGTGCTACCTCTGCAGTGCGTCATTCCCAGGCCACTGGCTATTGTCAGGTATTCCAGCTGTGTGTCTGGGTAGGAAGACAGCATGGACTGCAAGGACAGCACTGGGATGCCTTTTCGTGTGACCTAGAGATAGTGGATGGTGTTTGGAAGTCCCTTGTTCACACCTAACTTGTCTCAGCAGGCTTTGGCAGAGGCAGGGGCTGTCAGTGCAAAAGGCTGTCCTGAATCGTCTTATCCCAGGCCAGGACTTAGTTTCTTAAGCTGAGCTGGACCTATGCCTCTCTGCTCCTTACTCCCTTTTAGAACTTCATGGTTCTAGGGCCACTGAAGCCAAGCCTTACCCTGGATCATCGACTGACGCTTCATTGGACCTTCTTTGCTTGCCAAGAAAATCAGAGTCCTGAGGGGAAGGTACAGCGGTGGTGCTGGAGAGGAGGAGAACAGATGCTGCAGATAAAACTTAAAGCAGCCATGAGCCATGCCCCTCAAGCAAGGTACCTCTCTCTGCTAGGGGCAGGCATTCGTAGCAACAGGTTGGCAGGTGCCAGTTCTTTAAAAGGTTACTTCTTTCAGCCCAGCACCTGAATATCACAGGGAAGATTCGCCCTTAACCCACAGAAGTGAGTCCTAGTTCATTTTACGCAGCATTCCAGACCCAAACCTCCAGTCATTCCTAAATTGTCTTCTGAATTCAGTACAGATACCTACCCTGGCATTTTAGGGTCCCAACCCACCTTTCCCACCTTCTCTCCACTACCTCTAACCTCAGCTCTGTGCTCTAGTCTAGCTGGACCACTAGCTCCCCAGAGGCCAGGTGTGGAGGCATTTCTCGGCGTCAGTCACACTTGAGTTCCAATGCCAAGTTCACCATCTATTCACAATGGGGTCTTGGGAAATCCACACAAGTCTCTGAGCCTCTGTTTCCCCACCTGTGAAATGGGAGTAAAGCAGAACCTAAATACCTTGGTGAGGATTCTGTAAGATTACTTCCAGGCTGGGGGAAGAGCCCAGAACCGGGGGTAGAAGTTGTTCCGTCAGTGCATTCGTCTTCCCACCCTCTGTTTAACTACCTCTTCACCGCTCTCAAAGTCTTCCTCGACTGCCCAGTCTTCCCTTTTCCTTGCTGGTATTTTTCTCATTAGAAAGTTTCCTTTCTTCTCTGGCATCTTTTACGCTGTTGCCATCAGTACTAGGTTTCATCCTTTCTCTAAGACTTAATTTTTTCTTATTGTGGTAGAATATGCATGGCATAAAAGTTATCACGGTAAGCAGTTTAACTATGCAGCTCAATGGCATTAAGTACATTCCCATTGTTGTGCGTGTTTTTAGCACCATCATTCTCCAGCTGAATTCAGTTTCTTCTGAGTCAGAAAGCAGATCGTGCGCAAACGCAGGCGGCTCTGTCTGCCTAGAAAACTCTTGGGGCTGACACCTGTTCATCCTTCGGAGTCTGTCTGCCTTTTGAATCCTTGCCCTACTGGGTGAGGACTAAATGATATAAAGCACGCTTTCAGCTGTAAGGTACAGAAGACTCAAAATGCAGTCATCGATCAGGAAAGATAGTTTATTCTCACATCACAAGAAGTCTAGGGTTGGTTAACCCAATGGCTCAGGGATGGTATCCAGGATCCAGGGAGCCTCCATCTTTCCTCTCTACCATCCTCAAGCAATCGACTCGTCCTTTTGGCATGGATCCCCTCATGGGGTGTCTGGATGTTTGCAGCAGCCAGGCAGGGTCCAGCCTTGGGTTGCTTTTTGGGCACAAAGAAAACTTCAGGAGCTTCCTATCAGAGATCCCTGAATGTTTCCTTGGCCAGAATTATATCACCTGCATGCCCCCGCTAGTCACATGACCCAGAGAATGGGGTTACGCTGAATACTCAGACCAGTCCAGGACCTGGCCCTGTGTAGAGTGGAGAAGGGCCCATCACAGAGCTGAGGGAAAAGTGAAGAGAGAGAGTCATGGTCTTTTAGCAAGAAGGGGGAGAAGGAGTGGCTCTTCCCTAGTCTCCTTTATATTCCCAGGGCATAAACCGTGCTTGGTACATAGTAGGCATTTAGTAATTTTTTGTTAAATGAGGCCACAAGCCCAAATCGAGGATGTGGCATTTTTCTACCCTGCTCTAAGCAACTGATAAGTGTTGTCACCAGATGTGGGCTCCATGATCGACCAGAGAGAGCTGTTTGAATATTTCTGTGGCATGGATGTCGTTGAGGGTCACCCCATCCCCTAAACTCTAATTCTCTGCTCAGCAAAATATACAAGCCACCAGTGCGCCTGATGAAAAATGAGGTGTATGTGGGAGTTCCAAAACGAATGAGCTACCATATCTTGTCTAACGAGTTGGCAGAGAGAAAATAGCTTGATGGCATGTGGTACTGACAAGGGTTTAGGAAAATGAACACTTCTGTTCACTTTTTGCTAAAGTTGATTGTCATACAAATTCAGGGGAAGGTAATTTAATGATAATCCTTCAAAATGATGTGTCTCAGTGAGTCTTTGGCACCAGCAATTCTCATTGACCTCTGGAAATCCTCATGGGGCTACGCGAAGATATCGACGCAGAAACCTCCGTGGTGAGTTTATTCGCAATCCTAAGAAACTATGATCATTGGAAACATCCATAAGCAGGGTCTTGACCAGACAAATTCTGGGACAACCTTACCGAAGAAATTTGATGCTATTAAAAAAACTAAGGAGATGCTATACTTAATCCTAGCCCAAAGTCCAAGCAGCAGCAATGCTTATGGTTAACAATACGGTATTGCGCATTTCAGAATTTGTCAAGAGGGTGGATCCCCTGTCAAGTGTTCCACACACACACACACACACACACACACACACACACACACACACACTCTGGGAAACAAAGGAAACTTATTAAATATGTGCAGTTCTTGATATCAAGATACACCTCATTTGAGCTGTTAGAAATTTAAATCTGCATGTACGGAAAGATGCCCTTGGTCTACTGCTAAGTGAAGAAGAACACGTTGCAGAATAGCATTCATATCAATAAGCCATTTTTGTATTTGTATTATAGGTCTATGTTTGATATTTGCCTGAAAGATTTAACAAAACTTCAGCGTGTATTTGTTATGGTAACGCTCGCTGGTGTCACAAATTGCCAAAGCTGCCTGGTGTGCACAGAAACAGGCGTCCTGACCAGCGTGCATTTCTTCTCCAAGCAATGATCCAGAGTTCTGGTTCCATCCTGAGGCCTGCCACTTCCCACGTGGGACGTCTCTGGAGGAAAGGTCTGGAAGTGGTACATTTCACTTCTGCTTGTCCCCGTCGGCTGGAACGTGCCATGTGGCCACATTGGACTACAGGGAAGACTGGGAGAAGAGGGCCAGCCATGTGCCTGGGGAGAGTGGGAAACAGGTCCTGATAAACACATTATAGGGTCTCACACTACATGCGCTATAACATTTGAAGATTTTGCATGAACAAATATTACTCTCGTAATAGCAAACAAAAGATTGTGTAAATAATCCTCTTCCTGGGCCTTTCTGAGCCCATCAGGACCAGGATTGGGGGGCTTCCCACTATGATAAATCACTGATGTTCGTCGCCTAGCAATCAGCCTCTTGGACAGTTTGGTCAGGATGAATCAGTTTCCCAAACCTCTGTGAGAGTGAACCTCAGACCCTGGCTTTGGTGACACCGTGAAGTTGCTGTCCCTCTGAATGTAGAAGGCAGAATGATTGTCCCACTCACTCTTCACAGTCATCCACCTCCTAATTCCTGGAACCTGTGAATAATGTTTTATTACATGGCAGGGGATAATTAAGTTTGCAGAAGGCATTAAGGTTGGTAATCCACTGGCTTTAAAAGAGATGATTATCTAGGTGTGCCCAGTGTGATCGCACTTTTGAAGACGGAGCCAGAAGCATGACACCAAAGCGATGGCTATGTGAGAAAGACTCAGTTAGCCACTGCTGGCTTTGAAGGTGGTAGAAGGGGCCACAAGCCAAGGAATTTGGTCGGCTCTAGGTACTGCACAGTATTAGGAAATGATTTCCCCCAGTGTCTCCAGATGAAGATGCAGCCATGCCAACACCTGGAGTTTAGCACAGTGAGCCCTGTTTCAGGCTTCCGACATCCTTCTGAACGCTAAAATGAGACACTTGTGTTGTTTCAGGCCTCAGGGTTTGTGGACATTTGTTGCAGCAGCAATAGGAAGTGAATGTAACCGAGCCTCCGGCCTGAGGAATTCAGCAGGGCTGTCTGGAGACTGACTTCTTTCTCTGAATCTAACAGTAGCCTCTGTGTGTAGAGTCGAACTGATGTCGGCTGGAATCTTGACCTCACCACGCACCAGTTGGGTGAACTTGAGCTGGTCACTTCATCTTTCTGAGCCTCATTTTCCTTGTCTGTAAGAGGCAGGTGGATATGCTCTTAGGGTCGTCGTGGGGGAACAAAGGACGCTGTTTTTGTGTAACAGGTAGGATATGCTCCGTCAAGAACACATATGACACTGGATTCGAGAAGAGCCCTTTTTTTACTTGCTGTAGGAAGCCACAGCTCAAGCCAATCAAGGCCTGCCCTTGGCCTGCCTGGCATTTTGTCTAACGTTTTGGAAGGCATTCTCGATATGTGGTTGGAAGACATAAATATCAATGAACTACAAGTTCATGCAGATTGTTGTGTGCTAGAGGCTCTTCTGAGGTCCCGGCAGGGTGCAGGGAGCAAGGGGCCCCGAAGCTCCCTCCTCAGCCTCCCCACTGCCAAGGTCTCTTCTGCTTGCTCCTACAGGTGGGTTTGTTTCCTGCTTGGGTGAGAAGGCACCTTATCTCCCATTTTTCTGAGGTGGGGAGACTTGTTTTTCTCTTCATGTTGAGACAGTATTTAGTGATGAAACACCTGATCCACTTAATGCCTCAAAAACTCACATTCAATGGATAAAACTTCCTGATGGAGAAGGTGGGTGGGGTTTTTACCGATAAAAGGGAGGACTGCCCTTCTTCTGGTTCTATGCATCACTTTTTCTCCACTGCGAACTGGTCTGGTAAGGAGTTTTATTCCCTTAATTACTCAGCCCAACTTCAATCCTGAGTGGAAGAGACTACGGCTTGAGGTTTAATAGGGAGAGCCTTTGGTACGAATTACGATTAGGATTATTTTGTGGAAAGAAGGTTTCTAATTGTTTCCTCTGAAATCTGGGTGAGGGGCCAGATACTGGATGGTTTATATCTGGCCAAAGTAAAATTCTCATGGTTTTTATTTCATCAAAACCTAAGCCAGACAGAAGCTTCATGAGACATGGTATAATCTCAACAGGGGCCGGTGGGGACTGTTCTGGTTGTTTGTGGCAGACACGGCCTTTTATCACCAGGAAAAAAGGTACAAGCACTCAGAGAAACTTTGGACCCACCTAATGTGTCCTTTTTGATCTACACATTTGATATAAAGAGGTAATTTTTCAGAACATTCTCAGTTCATCCTCTGAAAGGTAAGTCTCTGCCATGGCATGTTGAGACCATCCCGACTTGATTACATCTTTTTTAAAATTTATGTGCTTTGTTTCTAATCATAAAAGAAAGATTGGCTCATTGTAAAAAAATATGAGAAATGCAGAAAAATTTAAAAATGAGAACAAAAAAGTCACCAATGTACTGCTCCTGTTAACATTTTGCTCTTTTTCTTCTTCCAGTATTTTTTCTTGATATTAATAATTTTATATTTTCACCTAATGGTGCATGTACTATTTTACGCATTTTCTTCATTTAAAATGATACTGTTGTGGGAGCTGTCCCTTTCGTTGGTGTCTGGAATTCCTCAGCCTGTCCCATGTGGTCTTGAGAGTTGGAGTGATGATGCTTGCACAGTGTTCTGCCAGCTCAAGAGAAATGGGAAGTGGGATTTTTCTGAGTAAGGGCCTATTTTAAACATTATAGAAACGTGTCACTAAGATGTACAAACCCCCTGTAATCCTGAGCCTCAGAAACAGCTGTCACTTCTTGGTATTTGTTATTTCCAGATTTATCTAGGCAATTATAAAAATTGACAAGGGTATATAAAAGTATTTGATCAGAAATACAATCTTGCTACCTACAGAATGGGGCAACTTCTTTTTCTATATCATCATACCTCTCATCGCAACAACACGTATACATCTCTCATTAGCATTTGCTCACTTAACCTCCTATCGACCATCAATTGGGGGTTTAAATTTTTTTCTTTACATAATGTAATGAATGTTCTTGCACCTGAACCTTTATGCACAAGTGTGGAGTGTCTGTAGGAGAAATTCTTACAAGTGGTTTCTGAATCTGAGATTTGGATAAAAACTGCAAAATTGCCCTGCAGAAAGATGGGAGCAATTCATGTTGTCACAAGCTGCCTGTTTTTGCTGTACCCTTTTCATCATACAATATTATCAATCTTTGTAAAATATTGACAATTGGACACTTTCTATGTGACTGAATTATTATGACTTTTTTTTACATTTTTTTAATTATTAGTGAAGTTAGGTTGAACATCTTTTGATATGTGTATCTGGTACTTTATTCTATTCTTTAGTAAATCACTTATTCATGTCTTTCCTTATAATTTTTAAGAGTTCTCTCTGCATTAGGGATAACAATCCTTTGCTTGTCATTCGTTGTAAATATTGTCCCCCAAATTGCCATCTGTCATTTGGCTCTTCTACTAATTATAGCTAGTAGTTTTTGAGTATTTACTAAGTGCCAGGGACCGTGAAAATGCTTTACGTTAATTATCTCATTCAATTCTTACAACAAACTGTTGAGGTAGGTACTGTTATCATCACCCCTATTTTACAGGTGAGGAAATTGAGGCTCAGAAGTCTAGGTCACCTAAGTAGGAGAGGGTGAAGCCTGGATTTGAGCCCAGGCCCTACTCCATGGCTTCCTTTACAAAATGTCCTCTATGAGGTTGTTTTTGGTTCCCCCAACGTAAACCCCAAGACAAGGATTTGAGTTCAGTTTATTTGGGATGTGATCCCAGGAAAGAGGAGGGAAGTGGGGAAGTCAGAGCAGGAAGGAAACCAGTACAGATTGTATTGAGAAGGTCACCACTATGTGCGGTTGTCCTCAATCCAGTAGGGGACCAAAGGGTCATGCCTTCATGTCAACTCACATAAGGGGCAACCAGCAGGGTATTTGTCCTCCATTTCCTGTGTCACTGGCTGGAGTTGACTCCATAAGAGCATTAACTCCCTGGTATTTCTTACCTGCCACTGGTCGGGTGTTTTCCTTGTGCTGGAGGAAACCCTCAGACATGGAACCACAGATGCTTGCCATATGAAGCTACAAGTTGCAAGTCAAGAAAAAGGAGTATGGACAAGAGAGGATAGGACCTGCTACAGTAGCTCAGTTTACATTTTTTTTTTAATAGGGGCATTTTGGGTCGATGTGTGTACGTTAAAGAAAAACTCCTTTTTCCCAATGCAACATTGTATATGCTCCTCTCAGTTTTAGCCAGCTCTTTCCTACCCCTTCCTATGGGCATTACATAGGAAGGAATTCATCTTTCTTGCTATTACTCTGGGAAGTTTGCTTTCCAAGGTCCAGGAGGCCAGCCTAGAAACTAAGCTCTGGGGACCTTTCACTCACAACCCTCTCCTAGGATATTTTGGCAGAATGGCCAGGCTGGGGAGGGCATAGCCTTGGTATCTATGCCTGCAATTAGTTTGGAAAATTTTTGAGGGAGGTGAGGCTGGCTTTCCTCTTCCTGAGCCCCTCTCTCTGGCTGGGGCACCTTCATAGTCTTCTTTTCTCTTTCCACATCCGTTCAAAACGTTCTCCCTACAAAGGAGCTGAAAGGAGAGTGTCAAATACTGCATCTTGGTTTGTCTGTGACTTTGAGGGGATGGAACAGCCAGAATCCATTTGCTGAGAAAGCTTTGGTCAGCTTGGATTACATACTCAGCTCCCTGGAGCATGGGAGGGCTGTCCACAGGCCCGCGGCAGGCTCCAACAACCCCCGTTCCTAATTCATGGGGTAACAGAGCCCTCGCTCCACCTAGCATGACTAGCTCAAGAGCTGTGGACCACAGCAGCATTCTCAGCTGACCTCATCCTTCCCCTTCATCTCCCTCAAAGAGGGCTTCCGAGGACCAGCAATCTAAGCCGCCTCTCCCACCTGACTTCCCCTCGTCTCAAAACCTGTCTTCATATAACTCATCATCACTTTAAACTTTGGTCTTTATTGGTGTGCACATGTGTCTGACTTAGGGGTGCCCAGCACTCAGATTGGACTTGGCTTAAAGTAGCCTGAACCCTCTAGTGGGGCCTGGGAATCAAGTGGCCTGGGCTCTGGTCTCCATTTGGCCATTGACTTGCTGGAGGACCCTGGAAGTCCTTCCTCCTGTCACGGAGAATGGGGTGGCTTTGCAGCGCTGTCCAAGTAGGGGCTATGCTTCATCAGTCAGCCTTTGGGTACGGCAGCCTAGGAAGGAGCAGGATGTCGGGAAGAAGGATCCCTTTATCTGAGATGCTCCCCAAAGGGAGCTGATGGCTCAGGATGGGGATCAGTCCCTCAGGCTGGAACTGGGAAGGGGGAAGGGGGATTTGTTTGTGTAGCATCGCAGCATCCATCCACAACTTTATGAGCCCCATTTGGCCCAGCTCAATGAAGGTGACCATGCCTCCTCTCCCTTAAGACTTCAAGAGACTTGAGAAGACAAATAGGAAAATAGCATAGGTTAAAGCGTTTTAGAAGAAAAGTGATCCAGAGAAAATGCAATTACTTAGAATTAATTAGAGAGAAACAGAAGGCCAAGTTTGAATTCTAGAATATCATTAAGACAAAAGAATTTCATTGCTTTCTTTTATTTATTTATCCAGAAATATCTATCCAACATCTGCTATATGCCTTTACAGGGTATATGGTGCTTGCCCTCATGGATGTGTCTTCTAAGGAATCAAGGGAGAGATGGTTGGTCGATCACCAAATAAACACACAGGAATCTTTTGAGTATTAGTCAACATCATGCAGAAGAGAGAAAGGCAGCACAGAAGAGAGAAAGTGACAGGGCTGGGGAGCTATTTCAGATGGTGGGGCAGAGAAGGCTTCTGTGAGTGTGGGGAGTCATGCCCTTTGTGGAGGAGGAGCCAGTGCAGGAAGGGGATGGGTGCTCAGGGCTGCTAAGCAGGAGGAAGGCACAGGGAATGCTATGGATTAAGATCAAAAGGGACATGAGTAACTGCTTACAGAGCACACAGAATTGAGATATCATGCCTGGGTCACTGCTGTGAATCATGTGGTAAATGTTGTTGTTCTTAAAAATAATCATGAGGGGCCGGGTGGGAGGTAGGGAGAATCAGAAAGACCTGGTTTGGATTCCAGCCTCTCCACCAATTACCATGACTGAGGGGATGCTGTAATCCCGTGGAGCCTCAGTTTCCTCGTCTGTGATAAGAACACAAATGACCAAGATCAGTCCCGAAAGAGTGGATAACCTAGACGTCTACAGACATTAAACGAGGAAGGGAATATAACAACTTGGTGCCAGTTCCTCTAAAATTTTAGACACACAGAAAATTCTTTGAAAGATATAAATTGCCAAAAACAATAGATTCACGAAGAGATAGAAAACTTCAATTGCTTTAGAGCAATTAAAGAAATTTTTAAAAATCTGCCTTGCAGAGAGGCTGTGAGCACAAGAGAAAACATGTACAAAATCCCCAGCCCTGTTTTGGCACATAGTAAGTGTCCAGTGCACATGGCCATCATGATGCATGTATACCCAATAACAGTGGAAAGAGGTCAAGGGCTTCAGAACCACCTAACATTGTAAGGAAAATAAAAAGGCTCCGTATAGCCTTGCCATTGAAATTCCTCCTCCATCTACGCCTGCTTCTCCTGGCCTCAAACCTTATCTGCTTAGTTATTAGACTTGATACTAAATGACTTTTCCTTATTACTAAAAATATATTACTTGCTTGCCTTGGGAGAGGGTGACGGAATGTACTGCACGCCCAGACCACGTCTAAGGACAAACCAGACGTCTGAGTGTGCGGAAACCAGAGGCTAGTTCCTCCACTGCCCCTGCAAATTCTCGCGAACTCGACAGTGACCTACTAAGACTATTCAGGGACACTGCTGGGACACACACTACAGCCAGGCCCTGAACAAATTAGCAGTGACCCAGAGCGAGTGGCATCCAAAAGGACATTTCTCTGGGGGCCTCGCCAAGATATTCGTTTCAAAGAAGGCCCTGGCTTCTTCGGGTGCCTTTCTCATCGGCCACGTGCCTTCCCCTCGAAGGACCATGTTGCACAATTGGTTTTCCAAGCAGAGGTCAGGTCCTGTTCCGGTCAGAGACTTGCTCAACAGAGGGAAATGGCTCCAAATCTGGGGCCACAGGACTTAGATGTCGAGACAGGTGGCATGCGTCTGCTGGACTGTGGAGAGCAGAAGCTGCTGGGAAATGCCGGTGGCTCCTGTGGCTACCACAGGGTTGGCTCTGAGCAGGTGCGGTGGGGGTGTGGAGGGTCATCAGGGCACAGGCTTTGGATCCTCTAGTGGGAAGCTCAGAGCTGGGGTCCAGGGACCTTCAGAGCAGAGAGAGACTACATGGCTGCAAAGGGCCTTTCAGATTTCAACCAACACCCCATTTGTCAGATGGGGAAACTGAGGCCCAGGGAGAGAAAGGGAATTGGCCAAGACAGCACAGGGAGTTCTTTCCAGCTTCCAGAGCTGGTGGAGTTGTTGTCAGGTGGAAAGTGAGCCTGGAACATTGACTATTAGGGAACATGGTACAATGTGGAAGAAGACTGGTTTCCCCACAAAATCCTGTTCCAAGGCGGGGAGGGGATGTGTGCAGAGAGGTTCCCGGTGTGCCCAGGGCTTCCCCCAGCCCTGCATCCTCCTTCGGCCAGATGTCAGGAGGCCTGAAATGCTGCCACTAACACTCATCCTTTCTATGGGCTTCTCTGCTCTTCTCTTTAAAATGCAATGTCCTCGGAGGAACACAACAGTCCCAGAGTCTTTGAGATTTCTTGTGAAAGCAGGGTGACAGGAGACCGGTGTTCCACTCTGGTGGTGCCAGCACCACCCTGAATGCTGCTTCCCTCGTTTCCTGTGGGGTGGGCTGGTGGGTGGGTGGGCACCACCTCTGCCCATCTTCCAAGGTGGTTTCAAGCATTATCCGAGATAATAGAAGGCAAAGTGTTTTGAGAGCTGAAGTGCTGCTCAGCTGTGGGAGGTGGTTCTAGTTAATGATTTATGCCTGGGGGCTGTGTTTCCTGGCAGGAAGCTGGCAGGCAGGTGGGGGAAGGAGACCAAAGAGAGAGAAGAGAGAAGAGATGGGAGAGCCGGAAGCCAGGGGCTCAGCTTGGGGGGGCAGCCTGGGCCATTTTCTTAGGCGGGGTCTGTCGCTCGGGCCCTGATTTCCAGCTCCATCTACACACCTGGGGCCTCTGGAGTTGTTTATTGGATAAATATTTATTTAGTCCTCCCCCACCTTGCCCTGCCACACAACTAGGCCCCAGCACAGCACTGGATTCAACGCTGAAAACAGAGTTAGGAGCAAAACCAAGCTCAGCTTCTGCTCTCAAGGGGCACAGCGTGGGGCAGGGGAGGGAGGTGGGGGGCCAACAGGAGACGAGAAGCACAAATCTTACATGGTCCTCATGATCGTTGTCATTGCCGTCAACGTGCAACCGCCTCCTGAACATCTCCCCTTGGGTGTCTGATGGCATCTCTAACTGAACTCCCGGGCAGCCAAGCCTCCCATTTCACTCTCCTCAATCTGCAGGGAAAAACTATCTTCTGGTTTCTGAGGCCAGAAACCTGGGAGCCATCCTAACTTCTCCCTCTTTTGCTCTCACTGACTCCTCCAGCAAGCCCTGTCATTTCTGCCACCTAAAGCATCTTCAGACAATACCCTTCCTTCACCGTCAGCACTGTCACCATTCACGCGGCACCATCTCTTATCCTGACCGTTGCCAAAGCCTCCTGACCAGTCTCCCCGCTGCCTCTCGCTCCCAATCTCACCCTCTATTCAGAGCAAAATATGGTCTTAAAACATAAACTGGTCTCGTCATCCCTCTTGGCCTTCCTTGGCCCCGGCTAGTATCTGGGAATGGAAGGAAGCGGGACAGGAAGTGAAATCTGGGTCACTGGCCCACCTAGCCTCGTTCACTCCATCACCCTCATTCCCAGGCTCACTCTGCCTCCCTCTGAGCCAAACTTCCCCACAGGCCATGGAGGTCACCCAGGCCCCACACAGTAACACGGTCCCAATCTGTGGAAGGAGGAGGGAGATCAGAGCAGACGGCCTAGACGCCTTCCCGAAATAGGCCCAAATCTCTTCCTCAGTGAACAGAATGAAAATAATCCGACATTCTGAAGGCCAAGGCCAAGGCGGGGGGCGGAGGTCCGAGGCTGGGACTGGTGGGAACAATAATGCGCATTTGGCAAACAGAAGATTTTTCCTTTCATGCACTTCGAGCGGATGCTTCTTTCCCCACCTCCTGCAGGGAATTTCCTTGCGCCAAGGACCAGCAGACCCTGGAAGAATCTGTGAGGAAACTGGTTCCCCTGGTTTCTGTCCCAGGGGTCAGATCTGCATCCCCACCTCTATCCCAAGAAATCAAAACAGGATGGATGAATTCCCCCGAAGTTCTCACATCAGGCAAGAGATTTCCGCGGAGTGAAACCCTTTCTGCTATGGACTGGGTCTTCTCACTAGAAAGTCCCCTCTCCCACTAAAGGACCCATAGTTCATGGAACTAATTCATACTAAGGTGTGAACAACTCCCTCCTGGCTTTGACTTGCTCTAGGTATTTGGCGATGACCTGGAACACAGGGCCTTGTTTTATTTCTCTTCACATTCTAGTGCCAAGCACAGGGCCAGATACAAAGTTAGCGTTGTGTGGAGAATGAGGAGGACAGCAAGAGCAATAATGGTCACAGAAGCAATTATGGAGAGTTTTCTAGTGCCATACATCCTGGTAATTGCTTTATTACCCCATCCCTTCTTCACCCCTCGGGGGAGGTAATACTCTTATTCCTGTTTTACAGAAGAGGAAACCAAGGTTTGAGGAGGTTAGATAACTTATCCGGGATCTAACAGTGGCGGAGCCAGGGTTCATATTAAGGCCATTTGCCTCCACCTCTTACACAACAAGCTGGATAAGCTCAAACCGAGATTCACTAGGCTCTCTCTAAAGTTATTCTTTTATAAGATAAGACTTAATCCCCTCGAAGTGTGTCTCTGGTGGTGGAATCTTAGGCATCCACAGTTGTAGCCATTCAGGAGAGGGCCAGGAAGAGGTCAAACCATGCATTCCCTCCCCTTCCTCCCACTCCCTCGTGGCTGCTGAAAACTACAGGAGCCCTGGGGATGCCCAGCTTCATGGAGAAGTCTCAGGGAAGCCAAACCTTTGCTGCAGGATGGGCAGTCTCACCTTAGGTTTGATCTTAAGCACCCCCATTTTCCTTTCTCATGGCTTGGTAGTTTTCTTGAGATCATTCAGCACAGGGTGTTCGATCGTGTCTAATCTGTCTCCCCCACCGGATGGTGTGCCCCACATGATCAGGGTCTGCCTGGTTATCCAGGTGATCCCCAGCGCAGGCACAGGGCTGGGCACACAGTAGGTCTTTAGGAAGTGGCACTGTTATTCGGGAAGCTGGCCCTGGAGCTCAGCTGCCTCTCCCCATTCCAGCCTCTTGAGGTCCCAGAAGCTGGGAAGAGCCACGACGGGGTTGGTTGTCACCTAGACCTCTCCTGGACAGGGAAGCCCTGCAGAGATACAGCCACAGTGTGTGTGCCTGAGCCACGGGCTCCCGCATCTCCGTCACCAGGGTCCTGGCTCCCCTCCTCCGGGAAGCCCTCCCTGGTGAGTCCCACCCACAGGCAGTGCTTATGCAGCTCTGCCCCAGGAGGCTCTGGGCAGCTGCACGCCTCAGGCTCTCCTGCTCTGGAGAGAGGACTGGGGAAAAAGACTTGGCTTCTTCAGGGTTCAGAACTGGGCCGCCAGTTCAAGATCAGTTCTGCTCCCCCTCCTCTCCCCCCTCTTTTTCCAACACAGAGACTCTCCCACTTATCCTCTCTTCTCCCTCCCTTTGGATTCCTTCTTTTTTCCTTCTTGCCCCTTTTCTTCCTCTTTGTACCACTCCCTTTATTTCCTTCCCCCACTCCCACCCTGTTCCCTAAAGGACTTGGACCACTGCTGCCTTCAGCTGCAGGCCTGGCTGTCTGGCCTCATAACTGTGGGGGGACAGCTCAGCACTGGACTCGGGCCCACTCAGTTCCGCTGCTGGCCAGCTGTGTGGCCTCGGACAAGTCACTCTACCTCTCTGAGCCTCAGTTTCCTCAATTTTTCAAATGATAGTAACCCTTGCCTTGCGGTGGTGCCATCAGAATCCATAGAAGGAAGGCTGGCGGGGAGAGGTGCCGGGCGGGCGGTGGGTGCCTGCTTGGCTCAGGGCCGACAGGCAGTGGAGCCCATCCTCACTCTGGCTCTCTCTCCCCTCCCCCGCCTCCCTTCCGGCCCAGGCTCGGCCAGATGGCGGGAGCAGGGAAATGCAGCGAGCTGCATGCTCCTGGTCTATTTTGAGAAACCTCCTGTTTCCTCTCCTGCCTGGGGCCATGTGGTGGCTGCGGGTCTCTGCTCACAGGGTGGGTTCAGAGCTGGCCCTTGCCTTCCCCTTTGCCACTCATTCTCAGCCCTTCTCTTCCTATGGCTTAGGTAGGCCCTGTGGGCCCCACAGCCTGACTCCCAGCTTGGGTGCCGCAGCCCCTACCAGGCGAGGGAGGGGATCAGGTACCCAAAGGGGCTCTGGCTCGGGTGCATCCCCAGTCACCCAGCGGCATTGCTAAGGTTCACAGATGGCGGTAGTCATCTGTATTCCACACACGGCTTCCTTCACAGACACCTCAGTGTCCTGCAGAGAATCACAGCCACCCGGAATGCTGGCCAGGCCAGGAGGTCAGGCCGCTCCCTGGCTCGGGGCCTGGCTCATCTGATTTCCAAGCCAGCAGGGGAAGCAGAGGCCCTACGTCCCTCAGTCATCACACTGGACATCTGGGAGCCATCCTGGCCTTTTCTCCCGCCCTTCCTCTTTGCTCCGAGCTCTGGCCCCTGGCCCCTGGCTTTGAGTCCCGCATCCCTTACTTACTGGATCTGTGGCCTTTCACCTCTCTGTGCCTCCATTTACTCACCTGTGGAATAGAACAGAAATAAGGAGAGCTCCTACTTCATGGGCCCACAGGGAAGAGATACTGAGTTAATGCTGGTAAAGTACCTAGGACAGTGCCTAACACAGTGATCGGTCACTATTATTCTCTAATTGGTCAACAAAGTCTGCCCACTCCAATTCGTCTACATCACTTCTGTGTCCTTTAATGCTTAGTCCAGCCTTTCCTGGTGTGCATCCAAGCCCTTCTCATTGGTTTCACCGCCTCTGTTCACCACCCCACTTAAGCCAGGAGCATCTTTCTAAATAAAAATTCCGATCAGAGGCACAGGGTTTTGGAATTAGATTCATTCATTCATTGACTCTACAAATATTTGAGGGCCTACTGTGTGTGAGCTACAGCAATAACCTAAACAAAGGATGAGGCCTGTATTCTAGTTCGTTCAAGCCCCAGCCCTGCTCCTGGGTGGGCTGCTCAAATTCCTAACCTCTCGGAGCCTCAATTTTTGTCATCTGCGAAATAGGAGCACAGGAAACTTGCCCTCACGGGCACGCTATGCCAGTTAAGTGAGATGTTGTTTGTGGAGCGCACTGTGGTAGCTCTGGGACCAGGACTGTGGGGTGCTGTCGTTTCATTCCTCGCAACCTTCTGACGTTCCCGTTGGACTGAGCCTGGCATTCAGGGCTCCCCACGCTGCGGTTCCAGTAGACGCCGCCCCTACCCCCACCGGCCCCATCTCTAACACGATACTCGTGAGACTGTCTCGTGATACTCAGGCCACCCCAGGTATCTTGTCACTTTTCAAACAACTCGGACCTTTTATACCCCTTGCCTTTGCACACACTGTTCTCCTTTCTTAGAGTCTGCCACCCCTCCCCCTGCTTTTCTTGACAGCCCCTCCTTCTTTTTTCAAGGCAGCCTTGTTTCCGTGCCCCTGCTAGGTAAGGTCTTTCCAGCCTCCCAGACAGGACAAATCCCTCCTAAAGATGGATCCTTCCAGGTGTTGATGCCTCTGGGACATCCCTTCCCTTCCCATGGTATATCATTAATTACTGTGTAGCCAAGCATCTGTCCCCTCAGCCCTTTGGCGGGAATGGGTCACATTTATCTTTGTGCCCTCCGAGGCTAGCGCTGCATGGCATATTGTGGGCACTCATTAGCGTTGGACGAGTGCATGCCTGGATGCTGAGACACCTCTGGTGGCGTCTGTGTTCGAGGTTCACGCTCCACTGGAAGGATAAGGCTTTGGCAAACGCCATCCCCACTCCCAGCTACAGCAGATACGACTCAAGTGTCACCACACGCTCGCGTGATGAAACGTGTTAGCTAGCATAGGCTGCAGTGACAAGTGGGCCACAGAATATACAATGGTGCAAACACAATAGAAGTTTACTTCTCACTCACACAAGTCTGAAATCAGTGTTTGTGGTCTGCACGTGGCTTTCGTCCAGGCAGTGATGTGGGGATCCTGGCTGCTTTCGTCTTGAGGCCCCACCATTATTTAGGTCCTTATCATCGGCATCCAACTGGCAGAAGGAAAAAGCGAGAATGTGGAGGAGATACAGCTGCTCGTAAAAGCCTTGGCTCAGAATGGGTACATGTTGCTTCTGCTCATGTCCCACTGCCCAGAACTCCGTCACATGGCCACGTCTGAGATGGAGGGGAGGCTAGCCGTGTGCCCTGGAAGGATGGGGGAACGTGGACTTTGGTGAACACTGATCAGCTCTTGCAATACAGCCACCACTCTTCATTTTTCTAGCTCCTCTGTGTGTGGAGACCAGAGAGCAGATCCCCTGGGCCACAGCGAAGGGGACTGGGCTCCTGGCCTGGCTGCCCTCACTCGCCAGGGCATGCTGGACTTAAACGACTTGAGCAGTTCGTGGGCTCCAGCCCCTCTTGGTCTGTTGGGGAGACAGAGCTAGAGAGACTGACCAATGGTCAGGTGAAGGTTGTGGCAGCTCGAGGAAGCCCACCAAGGGTGGGAGGGTGGCTCTAGGTCAGACACTCTCCTTGGGGCCCTGAGGCTCTCTCAGGGTTCTGGGACAGGGTTTAGGAGCCGGAGAAAGTCCAGACCCCGCAGGCTGCAGCTCTTCTTCCTTTGTCAGGAGGGGCTGGGCCGTGTCCTGAGTAATGTCCTAACCTCTCAGATGGCCACAGCTGCTTAGAGCAGAAATATCCGTAGCCCCAGCACCATCCGGTTATTTCCTTGGCCAAGTGCTCTCAGCTGCAGTCTGAAAGGCCCTTTGAAAGCTGCACCTCTCTTTCCCCCAACACTTCCAGGCACCGGAAACAGAAGCCAGCCCCCTGGGTAGCCCTTGCTGGGATGATCAGACCCGCTCAGTCGGAACACCTGGCACCCGGGCTGGCTCTTTGGCTTCCTGCCCACTTCAATGCCTGCCGCCATCTCAGTCAGTCCTACTCCAAGGCCAAGAATCTCAGGAAACCCAAGGAGGCAGGATCCTCATTGACCGTCTAGTCCAGTGGTCCTCAGTAGAGATGTGTGGAACACAGTGGGGGCATTTGGGAGTGTTTCAGCGCCTGGGGGCACATCGGCCAGGGATGCTGCAGGTTCTGGGGCATGCCAGAACTGTCTGTCCTGCATCCTGAGCATCCTCCACACGCCCAACTGCATATTCCCTTAGGGCAGCGCTTCTCACACTGGAAACACAGAGTTCCAGATCCTTCCGGCCTGTGGTGACAGAAGACTGTGTGTTTTTGACAGTTCCTGGTGGTGTTGATCCTGCTGGTCCGGGGAACACACTTTGAGAACCACCACTATGGGAGGAAAGTCTTGTTTTTAAGCATCTAAGCCTCGAATGTAATTCTGGGTTTTGTCTAAAGACGTCTTTTGTGCATTTTTATACCACTTACTTTTTCTGGATGGCAAACGCTGTTTAGGTCCATCTCTTGTCCTGTGCAGAATTTTACCTGGAATTTTCATCTCAGAAAACAGAGCTCTCGCTGGCCGCTGGAGGTATCCGAGTCGCTGATTAACCCTGGGCTGCAGCCTGCCTTTGCAGCTGTGACGTCTGTGGTGCCCTCTCGAGTGCGTGCCAGCCTCTGACTACTTCCTCGGGCCTTCCATGTGGTCATACCGTTAATTCGAATAGCGTTGGAAGGCCTGGGGTTATAGTGTAAATTATTTTCCTCTTATTTCTCCCTTTTATTGGAGTTAGAGCAGTGTGTGTGTGTGTGTGTGTGTGTGTGTGTGTGTGTGTGTGTGTGTGTGTGTCATTTTGGTGATCGGATAGTATCTTGTTCCTAAGATTTCATTTGGGGAGGTAAAGCGGAGTTACTAAATATTATAAAAAGGGTCCATTGCGTCTGTCAGAGTCAGGATGACTCATTTAGTCCAACTCTCAGGTCTGACAGGAGTGACTTGGGCACAGAGGCCTGGGGAGCCCCCACCCTGTCTGACTTCTCGTTCCCTACTCTTTCTGGGCAGAGGAAAGAGAACCTCCACTAGGGCCTGCCACATGCTGGGCACTGCACTGGCTATCACATGGCAGCGGATGGTGTCACTAGGCCCATTTTTCAATGAGGAGTCTGCTCAGGAAGTCTGGGTGGTGTGCCCAGTAGACACATAACTGTTAAGTTGTGGTGTTGGGATTCCGACCCAAGACAGAATCCACAGCCACTAAGAAAGCTGCTCTGCCTCCATCCACATCGAAGGGGGGCATCTTTGGTGGCTGCTGTCCTCACGAAGCCAAGAAGTGCGTATGAACACCTCAAGGTACAGATTACCTGTGGTAATAGAATGAACAGTGGCTAAAACAAATGTGGCTTTGTTTATTCCACACAAGAGCCTAGAATTAGCAGCTGGAGACTTTGGTTCAGGGCCTCAGTAGTGCTGGAGGCTGTTGCTCTGCAGGCCTCTTGGCTTTCCTCACGAGAAGAGAAGCTCTTCCTTCTTCAGCTTCTCTGTGGGGAATAGGCAAGGAAGAAGGGAATGGGCAGTGGGTTAGCCACCCAACAATCTCTCTCTTAGTCACCAAATCGCCCTCAGCATCACATGGTGATTAAAAGCATGGCTTTTGGAGTTAAACCTTGGTTCGAATCCCAGCTCTGTAATTTCTTAACTGTTTTGAGCCTCAAATTCCCCAACTGTGAACAAGAGATGACAGTAGCTTTCACTAAACAGCAGACTGGGATGGTTGAAGGAGACAGGGAATGTAAATGGTTTAGCCAGGGACTGTCACGTAGTAAGAACTGAATAAATGTAGACGCTCCATATCATCGTTTCTCTCCGGTGTAAATGTTAGCCAAGGTAGGGTTGGCATGCCACAGGCATTGAATCCTCTAGCTGACCATATGAAGCAAACACCATCAGTTCATGTCGCAGAGGAGGTGTCTGAGATGGAGAGTTTAGGAAAATGGAGCCTAGATTCAAACCCAGGCAGCGTGATTCTGGAGCTCATCCTTCTAACCTTTACACGAAGCTGCCTCTTTGACATATGGTGGCCATTTCTATTATTCAAATATTGAACAAGTACCTGTTTTGTGCCAGGTCCTCTGCTGGGCCTGGGGGTCACAACGATGCAGAAAGAAGACACAGTCCCTACTCTGAAGGAGGTCCCAGCTCTGCAGGGTGAGAAACACAAACAGACACATAATACCAGGCAACGTAGAAACCTGGAACAATTCACCAGCAGAAAAGTTGGCAAATAATACTCATTATTTGTATGCAAAATTAAATCACACACAACCAAGAATTGTGATTACATTCAGCTGCCCAGCCCTGAGTGGTGGCTTGTTCCCAAGTTTCCCCCACGGGTCTTTTCTGGCTGTTTCTGTTCAGTCTTTCGCTAGCAGACAATAGCAGTAGGGATCCAAGTTTCTAAAAAAAGAATGGAGGAGAAATATAAAAATTATTAAAATTGGGAAGTGTAAAGAAATGGGAGTTGGTGCCTCCTCTGCTGGTGACTTGCCAGCGACAGAGTCTAGCCTCGGTTTGTCCACCTGTTAAATGGAGATTCATTCATGCTTTCCTGTATTCACTCAAGAGAACATGAGAGGGATCCTGCCCACCGGCCCTCAGGGCTGTATTATTAATACAAACTATAAGTGGCAGGAGGAATTACAGAGAAGGAGGCCTGGCCTCTGCCTTTGAATCATGCTGGGGTGGGAGGGCAGGAGGAGTGGGTCAAAAGGTGAACAAGTGTGTGTGTGTGTCGGGGGGGGTGAGTGCATGCATGCACACACATGTTTAAGAAGGAGGCCAAGCCCGGCTCCCCATAGGCTCCTTCTCCTCATTCCCCGTCCCCCCCCACCAGTTGAAAGGGCCTCAGAGTCCCTTTTTCCCCATCTTCTCACCCCACTGCATCCCGGCGACAGGTCCTCTCAGAGCCAGAACGGCTTGTTCCCTATATTAATGGCTCACAGAGGAGGCCTTGGTGACTGGCAATCAGGGAGAAGGAAATGAATTTGCAATTATAGCTTTTGTTTTGTCGGTTTTCTTCATCTGCAGGCAAGGAGGAAAGCCTCCTCCCGGCTCCTTTTCCTGCTTCTGGGCCAAGTGATACAGGCCCTCCCGCCTTCTTGTGCTCTGGGCCCAGACTACCTGGCGGGGGGCATTCTGAGAGAGAGGCAAGAGAGGGGGTGGGACTGAGCCTTCCCACGCTACTCTGGGCTGTGTTGGAGCCCGGCCTTGAAGGACTCATCCCTTCAGACTCCTCTCCAGCCTCCCTGCACACTGCTAGCTGGCCTGGTTTGCCCAGGCTGAGTCCCAGGACCCTTTAGGAAGAAGTTCTGCCCCCAGGTGGTTTTTAGGGCAAGCTTGTGATGGGAGGGTCTCCCTGAGAGTTGAGCAAACACATTTTCTCTGGCCTCTGTTTATAACTAACCCTGACACAGGAAGGCCTAGGTTGTCTCTGGGGCCAACTCATGGTTTCACCATTCACTTCCCTAAGAGACTGGGACTTGGGAACCACTGGGGACCCCAGAGGCTATAGTCAGGTGATCACTCCCCAAGGAAGGGCCACCCCTTCCTTGAGTGGGTGAGAGGGGCACTCCCAAGCCCTTTTTAGCATCTGGAAAAGGGGAGTTTGGGAATCTGCCTTCTGTGGGTCTGAATGCTGTGTGACATCAGTCAAGATACTTAACCTCTCTGAGCTTCCGAATCCTCACTGGTAAATGAGAATAGCCACCTTACAGTGCCTTGCTGCGGAAATTAAATGAGATAATACACAAAAGCTCCTGGCACAGCACCTGGTGGAGAAGCTACTCCGTGAAAGGCAGTGGCCGCGGTGGCCTGGCTCAGTGGCCCTGTGCTGGTGGCCTTCTGGGAGGTGGCAGCTGCCTCGGTGGCGTTTCATTCTTTAAGCTGCGTGGGTGTGCAACGGCTAAGACTTTCTGGCTCATCTCAATCGTTTCATAATAAACATTTTAAAATGTAAAAGGTTATTGTGTTATACAGAAAAGTAATTCAATGGCTAGAAACCTGTTGTTCAAAAGAGTGAGAAAGAAAGAGAAAAATGAAAATATAGCACGAGGTTCCGGCTTGCAGCAGAGAAGGGCCTTTTCAGCCATTGCCGGATTCTCCCCTCTGACTTTCCACCTTCCCTTCAAGTTCTCGGCCTGGAGACAGTCCAGGAGGTGTCCAGGAACTCTGAACCTGACTATTGCCCGTGGGCTGTGGGTCTAGGTCCTGCCAGGGGGGCACCTGCTACCCAGGAGGCATTGCGTACCTCACTCTGGAAGAACCTTGACCAGAGCCAGCTGGTAGGCATTGCAGGCTGGAGAGAGAAAGGTGAGGGTTCCTCACCCGAGCAAAGCCAGGCCTCTGCCCTGAGTGGGGCTGAGGTCAAGGTCACTAGAACCAGGATCTGCAGCCCAAGCAAATTCCTAGGGCCTTGCCATCTCTAGTCCTGATTGGTCCTTAGGACCAGGAGCTGAGCCTGTAGGTGGGAGAAGGAAACTGAGGCCAAGAGGCTCCCAGGAGTGAGTCAGCTGAAGGGGAGGGAGTGTCCTAGGCAGCTAGAGCCACTGCAGAGAGGTTTGGAGCTGAGAGAACCAGAGCAGAAGGTCTGTCAGGAGTGTAAGTTGGGGAAAAAGCACGACCAGTTTGTCTTCGGCCAAGCTCTTCTTGGTGTCTGCCCACCCTGTGTCCCCTTTAGGGACCCCCCTGACCAACTATCGGCCCCAAAAAGTAAGAAAAGCAGTTTCACCAGTTCCACAATCTGAGCTCAGTCTGATTCCTGTCTCCACTTGGAGCTTTCTGGGCCAAGCTGAGCCAAGCTGAGATCCGGTCCCTCCCCATAAAAGCCACTCTGCAGCTCACTAGGGTGTGTTCACAAATGTTTTCCCATTGCATTCTCAGCACAGCCCAGTGATGCTGGCATGATGTCCCCTCTTCTCTGCTTTAGGACAGAGACTCCAGGAATCTAGAGGGCTTGCTCAATGTCACAGCAGGAAAGTGACCCCAGGGTCTGCCCCTCTCTTCCACCTGCCCCGCCCTCAGGGATGCATCAGAACCTCTTGCCTTAAAGTGTGGTCCAAGGAGAGGATGTTGGCAGCATCTGGGAGCTGGTGGGAAATGCAGAATTCCAGGCCCCTCTCTAGCACCCCAAACCAGAATCTACATTTTTGCAAGAACCGTGGTAATTGGTAAGCACTTTACAGTTGGAGAAGCTCCGCTTTAGAGAAATCCTTTTCCATTTAGATTTTCCAGTTTTCTGACAGGGAGAGGATACTCATTTCGGAATAGCAGACCCCTGATGAAGGACATTGAGACACTTGCAGGAGATCTAATTTGTGGGGGCACACTGTGGCAATGAGGGCGACCTTGTTTTCAAAGACCCTTCCCCATTGGCCCACTACTTCTCCCCCTGCGAGTCCTCCCTGTGCTTTTCCATTCCCAGCAAGCCACCCCCCACCCCTTCATTGTGCACGACAGCTGTAGGGGGTGGGGTCGTTGTCTCAATGGCTGTCTCCCCAGACTCCCAATCTTTTCCTAAACGACCCTGCCCCCCATCCCCAGCCACCATCCAGCCCTGGTGAGGCTGATTGTCCCATTCAGCACCCCCTCTCCGCATTGGCTGATGGGCTTTCAAACCCCCTTTAGCTGCCTAATTACCGCTGATGGGGGCTGCACGTGCAGGCTGCTATGAATAAGTGATTCTGTAATTACTGCTGGCACCCAGCCTGCCTTTGGTGGGGGAGGGGACGGTTCTGAGGACAAAGGGGGCCCATGGCAAGGCGGGCGGCCCTGGGGGCAGCACAGGTCTTTGTTCTGCTTTTGGGATAGTGAGTTCTGGTGGCAAATCCCCTGCTGTGAGGCAGGGCTGGCGGAGGGAGCCACAGCTGAGGAGTTGGCCTACTCACGCCAAACAGATTTGTAAAGGGAGTGTGTTCTGGGCTGGGCTCTGTGCTCCATGCTTTGCATGCTAGATCTCACAGGATGACAGTCCTTCTAGTTTCCGAGGACAGTCCCAGTTTTAACACATGCTCAGAGCCCTCCCACCCCCACTGATCCCAGACGAATCTCTGGGTCACTCTGTATCTGGTTTTCTCAACAACTGGAAGAGATGACAGACCCAATTATCCACTTTACAAATGGAGAAACCAAAGCTCAGAGGAGCTGAGGATTTTACTCCAGGCCAAACAGCTGCTAAGTGGCAGAAGCTGGATTTGGCTCCCATGTCTAGCTGGTTCCAAAGATCTATGGCGGGAGGAAACTGCCCAAATGCCAAAGTGCAGGAGAGGACTGGTCTGGGCGCCTGGGTTTGCAGTGTTTTCCCCTAGTCGCATCTGCGCTTTGAACCATGGCCTAGGCTAAGTCCCCCACCCACCCTGCCCCTGATGGCCCACAGGGTTTTCAGGCTTCCTCTGTACACAGTCTCACCTGCATCCCAGAAGCAGACTCAGGAGGGATGGGCTGGGGAAAGCTGGGACCTGGCTAGACCCTCAGGGGCAAGGTGGCCTTGGAGCCTGAGTGGTCTTGGCCTGGAGCTGCCCTCAAAGAGCAGCACGGGAGGCCCAGGCTTCCTCACTGAGTTGAGGCGTTGGCTTGGATGTAGACAGACAGAAGCCCTGTCCAGCTCTGGGATGCCAGCTAAATGTAGCTCATCTGAGTGGCCGAGAGCCAGCATACCTGGCTTTACAGTCCGTAGCTGACTGTATAAGCTTGGGCAAATTACCTAACTCTCTAGAAGGTGCTTGGTAGAGAAGGGATAACGATGTCACCCACTTCTTTAAAGTCTTAAAGAGACAGTGCATGGAAAGCTCTTCGTATAATGCCTGGCAGAAATAATAGCTTGTTGTTGCTATTATTGTTGTTATTATTTTTAGCGATCTCCTCCTCTCTGAGTTTGCGACCCACCCCTCAAGCCTGCTTCAAGGGTCCTGGCAGGCCTGGCTGATGTCTGAGCCAATGAGAGCTGAGGGAGAGTCAGACACTACCCCCAGGGCCTAAAATAGAGAGAAAGCTGCCTCTGAAGCTAGGCTTGGCGGGATGGTTTTGCCCATACAAGGGCAGAGTCGGTGCCACCTGGCAGCCCCTTGGGACAGGGAGCTGAAGGGCAGACTGCCTCAGGCCTGCTCTGGTTTTTGCTAGATCTGCCTGGGGCCGCCCCAGGAATGTCACAGGCTCCTTCTTCCTCAGATGGATGGCTCCCTGGGGGTTGAGTTTCATTTGAAATCAGTTTAAGAGAAGAGGCTCTGGCTCCAGGCCCTCCTCCCCGCCAGACATGCCAGATCCTAGATGGGGAGGAGGCCCCAAGGCTCGAGATTTCCCAGATGCCCCTCTTGGCCATGGAGTTTGGAGCCGCTGCAAATTTGGGAGTGTCTGGACAAAATCTGGGACTTCATAATCTCCCTTAGAAATAGACTTCCAGGTAACTATGCAGTCATGGGCCGCCTAGGTCCTCTTCTTTGTCACGGAATGAACCTGGTCCCACAAACCAAGTCCCTGTTGCCTCGCAGGGTCAAGGCCTTGGTTTCCGTCCACGAAAAGGCCCCTACGTGTAAGGGAAAAGGCAGCTTTTGAACCTTGCCTCTGCCTACGAGCCGTGTGACCTTAGGCTGAGCACTCAACCTCTCTGAGCCTCAGGCAAAATCTCTGGAAAATGGGAATAATAATTTGTGCCTTGCTGGTTTGTGGTGGGGACTAAAGGAGACAATGGAAGGACGGAGTGAATTAGCCCAGGGCTGGAACACGGTAGGCGTTCTGTACATGCTCATGCTCCTCTGGTCACAACATGCCAAGGGCCAGGCGTTTAGGTGATGCAGTGAGATGTATCTTGGTGACTCCTGGAAACAGTGCACAAGGTTCATCTCTCCCCCAAGGTGGATCAGGAACTTGAGTGGAGGAAAAAGGTTTTTGCATGAGTCAGTGTCCACCAGCTCTTCTGTACGCTGGTCTAGCCTGGAGCGGGTACGGCGGCTGAGCTAGTTTCAAGGCTTCTGTCTCATTGTCCCTGTTAGCCTGGACATGCCCATACTTCTGTGCCCAAAGGACAGCTCCCAAATGCTTCTAACACCCCAGGATGAGTCGTCCTCTGTGGCTGCCACTTCTCCAGGCCACAAGCAGACGCTCAGAGACCGCTTTTGGTGGTGGTGGGGAGCCTAATCACTGTGAAAATGAGACACTTCCTCCCTGGAATGTGACCAGTTGCAGAAAGCTAAGAAGTGACCCACCAGTTGTGGGCAGCATGGTCCAGGACCGAGTGCCTAGACTATAGGGCTCAGTTTGTGTTCTGGTCACTGGGCAGCTTACCTCTCGGTGACCTCGTGGCATTGTCAGGGCAGAGGGCAGTGTCAGGAGGACTGATCAGCACCGCAGGAGCCATCCTTACTCTGTTGTCAGGGTGAGCTGGACTCATCTGAGCCTCATTTTCCTCATCTGTAAAAGAGGAGTTTGTTGAGACCACGAGCACAGTGGTTTAGAAGATAGATTTGGGGCCAGTTGCATGAGTTTGAAGTGTAGTCCTCCCAGCCAGTGACCCATGTCCATCTACACAAGTGATTCAGCCTCTTTGGGTCTCAGTCTCCTCATCTGTAGAATGACAGTGGTGATAGCACCTGTCTCATAGTTTGCTGCTTTATACGGTCTGAGGCACCTGGTGACACTTGCTGAAGGCCTACTAGGTGCCAGGCCCTGCCTGAGCGCATCCTCTGGAACAGCAAGTTCCATCTTCTTAATGACCCTCGGAGGTAGGTGCTAGCATCAATCCCTGCTTACCTAAGACACCCAAGGTCACATAGCTAGTAAGTGTCAGAGCCAGGATTCAAAGCCAAGGGGTTTGGCTCCAGAGGCCACTTTCCTAACAAATAAATGTCAGCTTTCCTTGTGTTGTTGTGTAATTAGCATAAACACAATGCCTGGTGCTCTGTAAATGCTACTGTTGTAACTGACCAGGACAAGAGTGACATGGTGTCCGTATCCCCAGGCCTTTGCTTCCTGCAGCTGCTGAAGAGGATTTAGCTGTTTCTCCCCTCCCCCACTCACGCTGAAGGGTCTCCTAGTGCCAGGGCCTTCCCCTGAGTCTAGGCTAGAACCTGGAGGAGAAGGATTGGGAGCCTTGGGAGAGAGTGCCAGAAGAGAAAGGTTGTGAGACAAAATTAGGAGACAAGAACTGCACATGAAACGTGTTGCACAGAGCTTATGAGCTGGTTACTTCTAAGGACCCTCCGAGAAATATGAGTTTTTCAAAACCTTTTAAATTAATTGCGAACTGTTGAATTGTGCTATTTGTGTCCAATGCCACTTAGAGACTGAGCCGGGCGGGTGCTGCCATCAGCAGGGTTACGTTTGGTGTTACGTCCCGGCTTCCGGGGGAAGCTTTGGATGTTTAGGGGCGTTAAGGGAGAGAGGGGTGACGTTTGGTACTGCAAAACCACATTTGAGTCTCGACCTTATCACCCACATCTTCTCCCTTGATGAGACCAAACCCCCCACTTTCCCTTCTTTTCTGGACTTCTGAGGTGCAGGGAGCTCACAGGCCACACCCCCACCCCCAGGGATGGTACACACAGAAGGGTCTCTGATGCATCCCAGTGAGTGCACTGAAGCCAAATCCCTCTCTAAGCGGCCTCTGCTGGGCAATGAGGGCTAGAGGCCAGGCTGCTGGAGGCAGTGGGGACCCATCAGTGTCTGGGTCAAGGGTCCAAAGAGCCCTTGTTCTAATGCTCTTGTGCAGACAGGTGGGGATTATTAAAGACAAAAGCCACTGGGCAAGTGCAGGGCACACGAGGGGTCAGAGGAGCAGACGGCAGAGCTGACCACCAGGGCGAGCGCACCTGCACCCACACTGGACGGCTAGTGTCTTGTGGTGTTGCTGTGATCAGACGGGCTGAGAGATGGGACAGTGTTTTTTAAAGTGAACCTACTATGTATCTCCGTCAATTGTAAGATGAACCATTGACTTTATCTTACTCTGTGGGGGATGAAAAATGCTGCTTTTTAAATGTGCCTGTCAACTGGAAGGCACATTCAGACGTCCGGACTACGAAAATGCGAACAAATTGTGCATCTTGGAATCAAGGGACTCTGGCCGCTCGCAGAGGAGGCACCTCTGTTACTCTGAATGGACAAGTTGCTCTCACCAGCCCTCAGGTCTCTCCTCCTCTGTCCTGCCTGGTCATAGAGGTCCTCTTTCTTATTAAGCGATGCTAAATGTGATACCAGAACCGCGTGCTCTAAACAACCGCTTGATGATGGAAGAACCAGACTAAGGGGGGTGAAATCTAAATGAGAGATAACAAAACGTCCTCTCGTTCATTCAGTCAACAAACATTCCCCGAACATTTAATGTGTGCAGGCACTGCTCTGGGTGCTGGAGATACAGGGACGAACGTCCCAGAAATGAAATAAACATGTGGTTCCAGTTAGCTGAGATTTTCAGAGGGGGCTTATCATGTGACTGGCAAAATTTAAACCAGTCCCTCTTGTGTCTAAGTGGAGTGTGTGAGAAGAAAAAATCTCTCTTCTCTTAAGCTCTCTTTGCCGAGAGTTTACTCTGTTCGTGTGTAACCTGCTAGCAGGTCACTGAGTGTGGCAGATAGTGCCACGATTCTCAGAACTCTGAAACAGAGTCACACGACTGTGGTGCTGATGGCTAAGGAGCCACTGATATACTTTGTTATCTCCACTCAGAACCCTTTCCTGTGTCTCCCGAAAAGTTATCGGGTCTGGAAAACGACCAGGGAAAATGAAAAATTAGCAGAAGGAACAAGAAGTACCGACAACTGAGTGAGGTTCCAGTGACTTGAAAGCCAAGACTGAGGAGTTTGCACTGGGCTTTTACTAGGAATTTGTAAACATATCCCTGTAAACTACCTTTAGCGTTAGTTGGTAAGTGTGACTCAAGTTAGATAAATTGCATGATGGATGAGCTGTGAAATGAAAGTCCAAATAAGTCAAAATATCATGTTGCATTTAGGGCCTGTAGCCCAGGAGCTCCTACCCCTCTCTCTCCTCACCCCACTACGATTTTACTTCCTAAATATCCCTCAGATCCGTCCACATCTCTCCGTCTCCCCTGCTACCTCTTTAGTCCATTCTGCCCTCACCTCTTGCCTAGACATCTGCTCAACTGGCACGTCCACCTTGACCTTCATCTACCAACCCCCCAGTTGGGTCCCCTACTCCCATCGCTGGCTCTGACGCTAGCTCTTCTTCATACAATTTATTGAGGTCCAGGCTATGGATTTATTGGTGAACCTGGTTAAGCGATGCCTGCCTTCCCCACGTCATTGTAATGTCATCGGGTGCAGGGACTACATCTGTTTTCGCTCATCATTCTGTCCCCTGCACTTAGCACAAAGCTAAGAAGGAGTTTAAAACATAGTTTGACCAAGACTTTGTAAACATATCCACATAAATTAGTTCTATCCTCACACTTATCCTCTGTCTATCTTTATTCCAAGCCGTGGTAAATGCTTAATATTTGTCGAATGAATAAATGAAGAAAGGAGTTTTAAACATAAAAAAGAGAGAAATAATTTGTATACCTATGAAATAGATATTTTTTCTCTTCCACCAAAAAAATGCTAAAGAAATATTTTAAGACTGTCTATTTAGAAGGACATATTGGCCTGTTCTGAGCTCACATGTGGGTGCAGGAGAGCTTTACAAACCCTGGGAGTGTGTGTGTGTGTGTATGTGTGTGTGTATGTGTGTGTATGTGGTTGAAGATTCTGATTACCTATTAAAATGCAAATATATCCAACCAAGAGTCCTGGAACCTTTTACTAAGTAAGATCTTTCTAAATATTTGTACAACGAGTGCAAAAGTGAGGGAATCATTGCCCTGGTGCGAATGCTCTGAGAGGATGCAGGAGAAGAGACGGGAGCCTCCCTGACACCCTGCTCTCTCTCCAGCTTGCCAGGGTCTTCTCTAGGATGATCCTGAGGGCTCCTGGGAGGAGGTGATGGCCCAGAAAGTGGTCTTCTGTGGTCAGTGGGGCTGGAGTTTGGCTGTCAACACAGACCCCCTTTATAACCACTCTGCTCTGCCTTCTGATGAGAGCAGCTGCTGACTAGGTGTGGAGAAGGATGCTCTTTTATATACCCTTACGGGGAGTATAAATTTGATCAATTCTTTGCAGGGTGATTTAGCAATATCCATCAAAAATTTAAAGACATATACCCTTGATGGTGGCAAATCCCCTTCCTATAAATTTCCTGTTCATCACCCCTGGCTTTAAACTCATCTCCATCGGTCTTCATATCGACCTGGAGAAGAAGGCCTCTGTCACTACATTTACTGCTGAGGAAACCCAGGCCCAAAGAATTAGAGTGACTTCCTGAGGGTGGGACGGCAGAAAAGTGCCCTTTGTGCTTTGATCCTGTGGGTACCGGCAGGGGAGGGGCTACGTTAGTCATTTATTGCCGTGAAACAGCATCTTAAGACACCCACCATTTGTTAGCTCACAGTTTTGAAGGTCAGGGTTTCAGGAGTGGCTTAGCTGGTGCTTCTGGTTCAAGGTGTCTCGTGAAGCTCCTATCAGGCAGTGAGCGGGAGCTGCCATCATCTGAAGGCTAGACTGGGTGAGAGTCCACTCCCAGGCTCACTCTGTGGTCATTTGCCGGCCTTGATTGCTTGGTGGCTCTTAGCCAGGGACTTAGTTCTTCACCTTGTGGGCCACCGGCTGCCTGAATGGCCTTATGACATTTCAGGTGGCTTTCCCCAGGGTGATGAACTGACAGAAATAGAGATAGAGAGATAAATAGAGAGACGGGTAGTGAGAGAGAGAGAGAGACAGAGAGAGAGAGAGAGAGAGAGAGAGAGAGAGAGAGAGAGAAGAGCCCAAGACAGAAGCCACAGTCTTTTATAACTTAATCTGAAAAATGACATGCTATCACTTCTGCCATATTCTATTGGTCACGCAGTACAGTGTGGGAGGGGACTACACGAGGCTGTGAATCTCAGGAGGTGGGTCACTGGGGACATGTTAGAGGCTGGGAACCATAGGGAAGCTCCTGGCAGAGTCTTACCCTGAAAGCCTGGATTCCATCTTTGGGTGGGCCCTGGGGTGGGAGGGTAGAAGGACTCACCTGTGTGAGTCCTGTGGAATAGTGGGAGACACGTGGCACCATGGAGAGAAACTGGGAGGGAGGAAATGGTGCAGGCCCGGGCCTCCTGAGTTCTTCCCTGGTCTGGGCTCCTGCTCCAGCCCTAAGAAATCACAGGCAAATCATTCGTACCTCTTGCATCTCAGCACCCTCCACCCAGGGACAGTGGCGGCCTGAACACCTTTACCCTCCATCTTCTACAAATGCGGGGGGTGCCAAGGAGCCAGTGCCATAACAGGCAGGAACGAACAGCTCTGGACAAATAGTCTCCCCAAGCTAGTGTTGCAATAGGTACTTGCCGAGCACTTGGTGACAGGCTAATGGCTCTAAACACATGTATTGCGTCCTTACTGTGTACCAGGTCCTCCACTAGGCCTGCGATTCATGCATTATATCAGTGTTTGCTCCCAACACAGATTATGAGGTTGGTGACATTAGCCCAATGTCGTAGATGGGAAACTGAAGCTGAGAAGGTTAAGTACATTGCCTCAAGTCACGCAGGACTTATTCCAGGGTCGATGTGACTCCAAGGCCTCCGCTCTCGCCACTGATGCTGCACTGCCTCCCCCACCCACTCTCCTCCGGTGGGAATCAGAGAGGACATGAATCTGGGACCTGGAAGTCACCAGATAGGCCTCCAAATCCTTTCTTCCTCACTAAAGAGGTGGGGAAGGTATTTCTGCAAGAAGGCTGCTTCGCAAGACGAGAGGCAACTTCCCTCTTTGAGTAGGAGACAGAGCCTAGACCCATGGCCTCCTAAGAGTCAGACCAGTCGTCTTTCACTTCTGTCTGGAAGCCCAGTCCTCACACCAGTTCATGCAAAAATACTTCTGCGATAAGCACGAGACTGGGTTCATTTCCAAGGCTGGAGCTAATTCCCAGCTGGGTGGCACGCCACAGGGAGCTCTGTGTGAAATACTTAGGCAGCTGCTTAACCTTTCTGAGCCTCAGTTTCCATATCTGCAAAAGGGAGACAATCACCCTAATTTAAGCTAGTCGTAAGGATTAGCTGAAACATAAGATGTGGAAATACAGGGACGTAGTAAATACCAAATCATATTCATTCGTTTCCTTTAGTCCTTTTTGATCGTGCTGTATGAACTCCAACTCTCCCTCCAAAAAAAATGTTCTTTTTGGGGTTCACAAGGGGGGCTTCATTCTAGCTTGCTGGTTTTTCCCTCTGGGTGGCCCTAACATCCATCCTCAGGTACTTCTCGTCATCCATGAAGACCTCCCCAGCATTGATGGGGCCTTTCTCTTCTGTGCCTTTATAAAGCCAGACCTGAAGCCCTCAGGAAAAAGGGGCATTGATATAGCTGGCTTCATTTCAGCCAACTGCCCCTCTGGTGGTCCAGGTCAGGGGAGGTTCCTGTGGTATTTCTGGAGTGGAAAAACCCCAGGTTGCTGGTTAGAGGCTGCTGCAGCACTGCTGGCTAGCTTAGTCACGGGGAGCAGGCCTGGAAGGTTTTGAATTCCAGCAACTGAGGTCCCTGGAGAGGTAGCTGCTGCTGTCCTAGCAAAGCTGGGGGAGGGGGCATGGGAGAGCAGACATTTTCAAGATGCTCAGGTAGTCCACAACAGATTGTAAAGGATACTAAATCCTCTCTTAGATACTCTGGCCTGAGATTTGCTTGGGGGGTGGGGCAGGGATGGGAGGCACAGAGAATCAGGCCCCTGTAGCTTGCTCACTCACATATGGTCGATTTAATAGAGGCAGAAATGGATAGTCTCCATTCAGGTGGGGAGGCCGGCTCTGGGCGAAAGTTGGTCCTCAGGGACTGAAGGACGCTAGGGCTGGGCCTCAAAGAGCACTTCTAATCTTAAAAGGACAGGGCTCCATGATTGGGAACTTTTTTAGTAGATAAGAATGGGGACTCACAGACAAATCTGCTGCAGCTTTTCTGGGTGAAAAGCAGGGCCAATAGCTAAGATCCAGGGTGGTCAGTGGAAAGAGCAGTGGACAGGAAGTCAGCTCTGACTGACCTTGTGACTCCAGGCAAACCCCTTCGTTCTCTGAGCCTCAGTTTCCCCACTTATGAACTAGGGAGAACAAGCTTTTTTAGACACACATTGAGCTCTAAAAATCTTTTATTCATTTCTGGGGTTTTTGCCTTATCCTTGGTAATCTGGATACCTGCCAATGCACAAATATTTATAGAGCCTTGGCATCTTGTCGGGTGAGATGGGAGAAATCCGTAATTTCAAAGCCTCTGCCCTCTGAGAGGTCATCAAGGATGCTCAGATATACACAAGCACACACACAGAAGTAGCTACCGAATACCCAGTGGAAGGTGCCTGTCTATAAGGGGCCAGAGGAAAAGAGATGTAGGCTGATCCAGGAGGGTTTCCTGGAGGAGGTAAAATATGAGCCAGGACTAGTAAAATGGGCAGAATTCACTAGTTTAGGGAAAGGGAGCAGGGTATCCCACGCAAAGCCTGGTGACAAGTCAGGGCTCACACATACCGTTGTATGGGATGGACTCGGAACAACTCCAGGAGGCAGTATTTACCTTGTGGTCTGTGTGACTAGCACTCCCTGTGCACGACCTACATGGCCTTTCGTAAAAGCCCTGGAGAAAATGCTGGGATAGGAAAATGCTGGGAAGCACAGCCCCTGGGCTGTTCATTTGCCCTTCTGGCCTGTGAGGTGGTACCATTTGCCCAGCCTTAGGGCATCTGCTCTGCTCACTCCCCGCTCCAGGTGTTAACGAAGAGTGCAGTGGTGGCTTCTTTGCTTTCTGGGATCCTGAGCAATGACATAACCTCTCCAGGCCACAGTGTCCTTCTTGAAAGTGAGCCTCGTAAGAATTCTGCTCTACTGGGTTGTGGGGTGGGGGAGATGAAAGCAGATCATGTACGTCGCGCCCCTAGCCCTAGACTTATATGGTACATGTTGTGATGACTACCTTAGGATACAAGGACAGAGGATGGATGGAGTGGTTCCTGGAAGCTACTGGGTGCTGGGAGGGGAGGGAGGTGAGGGTGAGCAGCTTGTAATTGGGCTGGGCATGAGCTACGCTAAATAGTGATGACTTTGCCATAAAGTTTTAGATGGCTCCCAGGGTACCAACAGGGTCTTCTGGGAGAACTGTTTTAGGAAGAATGTTTTATGATGAATCTGGCAGCCAGGGACCCAGGGGACCAGAGTTCTTTTCCTTGCTCATCAGGGATGCTGAGCCATTCCCTGCATCTGGGCCTTTGTCTCTCCTCACACCTACTGGAGGAAGGAACCTTACAGTGGCTGGACCCTTTGGCCACCCTGGGCACTGCCCACCCCAAGCCTCATTAAAGAGACCAAAGATGCAGGCGCCTGGGAGAGGCTGAGCTTTCTAGGGAATATCATGACAGTTCAGCCAAACTAGGATGTGAACTCACAGCAGTGGGCTCTATAGCAGCCAGTCTTAGCTTCATCCTGCTTTCCCCCAGCTCTGCAGACACAGGGGGACAAGGAGGTGCCAACTCGACTTAGCCCCACTCAGATTTGCCCTCCTGACCCCAGAGTCTACTGACCATCTCCTCACAGGCTTGGACTCAGCCCAGGCTCTTCCCTTGACATGAGCAGCCAGAGAGTGAGGGACTTTCACTTGGTGGGGGTCCTTCAGGATCCAGTCTAGAAGGGTTTCCAGGTTTAGAACCAGGATGATGATGATGTTGATAATGATGAGGATGATGATGATGGTAAAACTGCTCATTTTCTAATAAAACAGCTTTATTCACAAATCTTAAAATTCACTCTTTAAAAAGATACAATTCAGTGGTTTTAAGTATATTCATAAAGTTGTGCAACCATCGATCCCTGTTATCAGTTTCAGAACATTTTCATCACTCCAAAAAAAAAAAACTTGTACCCGTTCACAGTCACTGTCCATTTCTGCCTTGCCCTAGCCCCTGGCAACCACGAATCTGCTTCCTGTCTCTGTGAATTTGATTGTTCGAGGCATTTCACATAAATGGAACCTTCTACTATGTGGCCCCTTATGACTGGTGTCTTTCACTTAACAGAGTGTTTCCAAGGTTTATGCATATTGCAGTATATATCAGTGCTTCATTTCTTTTTATTGTGGAATATTACTCCATTGTATGCATGTGCCACATTTGTTTACCCATTCATTAATTGATGAACTGGGTCATTTCCACTTTGGGGCTATTAGGAATAATACTGTTATCAACATCTGTGAGTAAGTTTTTATCTTCACATGTTTTAAATATATCCCTTGGATATATACCTAGTAGTGAAATTGTTGCATCATACATTAGCTCTAAGTTTAACTTTTTGAGGACCTGCCAAACTGTTTTCCAATGTGGCTGCTCCATTTGACAATCCAACCAGCAATGTATGATGAAGGTTATGATTTTTCCATATTCTCACCAGCACTTGTTATTATCCTTTTTTCCCTAGCCATCCTAATGAGCGTGAATTGGTATTTCATTGTGGTTTTGATTTGTATTCCCCTAGTGACTGATGATGTTGAACATTTTTTCATGTGCTTATTGGCCATTTTTACATCTTCTTTGGAGAAATGTCTATTCAAATCATTTGCCCATGTTAAAAACTGAGTTGTTTTTCTTGTTATTTTTGCGTTGTGAGAGTTCTTAACATATTCTGAATATTGGACGCTCCTCAGATATGTGATTTGCAGATATTTTCTCACATTCTGAGATTTTTTTTTTACTTTCTTGATAATGTCCTTTGAAGCAAAATAGTTTTTAATATTGGCAAAGTCCAATATAATATTTTTCTTTTGTTAATTGTACTTTTGGTGCCATACCTGGGAAACAACTACCCAACCCAAGCTCATGGAGATTTACTTCTATGTTTTCTTCTAAGAACGTTATAGCTTTATCTCTTACATTTTGGTCTCCGACCCATTTTGAATTGATTTTTGCATATAGTCTAAGGCAGGGGTCCAATTTCACCCTTTCGCATGTGACTATCCAGTTGTGTCCACATCATCTGGTGAAGGCTGTTCTTGCCCTCATCCAGTTGTCTTGGTACATTTGTTGAAAATACATTGACCATACAAGCAAGGGTTTGTGAACAGAACTGGACTTTCAGTTCAGTTCCATTGATCTGTGTGTCTACCTTTCTTCCAGTATCCCATGGCCTTGATTATTTTAGCTTTGTAATAAATTTTGAAATTGGAAGTGTAAGTCATCCATCTTTGTTTTCTTTTTCCAGATTGTTTTGGCTATGTAGGTCTTCTGCATTCCCAAATGAACTTTAGGATCAGCTTCCCAACATCTGAAAAAAAAAAAAAAAGGCAGATGGGATTTTGATAAAGATTGTGTTGAATTTGTATTTCAGTTTGGAGATTATTGCCACTTTAACAAATTGTCTTCCAGTCCATGAACATGAGATGTCTTTCTATTGATTCAGGTCTTTATTAGTTTCTTTCTGCAGTGTTTTGAAGCTTTCAATGGACAAGTCTTACACTTCTTTTGTTAAAAATATTCCTAAGTATTTTATTCTTTTATTTGCGAAACAAGGATAGAATTGTTTTCTTAATTTTGTTTTCAAATTGTTCACCATTAAAGTGTAGAAATATGATTGACTTTTGTATTTTGATCTTATAAGTTCATTTATTACCTTTAATCGTGTGTGTGTGTGTGCATGTGCACACCCCTGTACATGCACTTTTCTTATGATTTTCTCTCTATGAGATCATATCATCTACAAAGAGTTTTGCTACTGCTGCTGCTTCTCTTCCTTCTCCTCCTTCCTCCCCTATTCCTCCCCCCGCTTTTAAATAATCTGAATGCCTTTTATTTCTTTTTCTTGCTTAATTGTCCTGCCTAGACCCTTCAGTTCAATGTTAAAGAGAAATAGTAAAAGCAGACATCCCTGTCTTGTTCTTGATCTTAGGAGGAAAGCTTACAGTCTGTCACCATTAAAAATGATGTTAACTGTGAGTTTTTCATAGATGCCCTTTATCAAATTGAGGAAGTTCTCTTCTATTTCTAGTTTATTGAGTGGTTTTATTGTGAAAGGATGTTGGATTCTGTCCTATGCTTTTCTGATTCTATTGGGGTGATCATATGATTTTTGTCCTTTATTCTATTAATATGGTGTATTGATTTTGGGATGTTAACGCAATCTTGCATTCCTGGGATACATCTTTATGATGTGTAGCCCCTGAAATCTTTGCTTGTTAGCTTACTGGTCAACTGATGATTAGACAGAGATTTCCTTAATTCCCAAATCTAATAAGTCTCTCAGCCTTTCCCAAGGGGTTGTGCCTGTGCGTGTTGGGGCATGTGTCCAATGGTCTGGAAAATAGTTTACAACTTGGCCTTCGCCTTCACTTCCTTCTTGTGCAGAGGCTCAAGGAGGAGAAAGGTTAGGGCCTTCTTAAATCTTTCCTGGGCGTGCTTACAGCCCTGCGAATGTACGTGGAATTCTAGATTCCCAGAAATCTATGGACACTTTTCACAGCCTCCTTTCGACATTCTATTCCTGTTTTGCATTTAAGCATTTAGCCCTGAGTGGGACTGGAAGAGGGAAAAGAAGGAGTGGGGAAAGGAACTAACATTTGATGAGCCCTTTACTATACCCCAGGCTCAGTGACAGCTCCCTCCACAAACCTCGTTACCTGATTCTAATAAGAACTCAGTTGATCCTTTACCAGAACATTTAGTTTACAGGTTTAAAAAAAAAAAAAAAAAGCTGAGGCTCAGAGAGGTGAAGAAATGTGCCCAAGAACACACAGCTGGTTAAACAGTGAAGTTCTTTTCCGATTCAAAAGCCCATGCCTCTGTCCCATGCCGGTGTTTCCCAATCACAAGATTATTTGAGGTAATATATAGTCACTCAACAACTTTAATTACATGCTTGTGTGTGTGTGTCTAATGTGTATATTCAGCTCATGACTTTGTATTTAGGAAAAGACAGAAATCTATATTTAGCTTTAAAAAGTTAGTCAATCTAAAAATGATTAGTAAGTAAGATACGATACAGGTAGCGTGCTGTCGGGGCAGAAGCTGAGAATGATGGAAGTTGGCATGACATCACTTTGTACCCATAAGCCTTCCACTCTGATATTGGGAGTTAGGGTGGGGGAGGGCAGGAAGGGTTGTCTGTATGGTACAGGAGAATTTTCCGTGATACTGGGAATATTCTCCTATCAGTGCTGTCCAATACGGTGGCCACTAACCACATCAAACACTTGAAATGTGGCTAGTTTGACTGAGGAATTAAAAATTTTAATTGTATTTAATTTTAATAAATTTAAATCTGTATTTAAACAGCCAACATTTGACTAGTGGCTACGGTATTGGACAGTTCAGCCCTAGGTCAGAGTCATCGCAGCTACTCAAAGGTTCTGCCAGCGTCCTGTGGTTATCCTGAGTCTTGCTTTGCTGTGTGGAAAGTGTGCTGCAAGGAGCCCTTACCCAGGGGGCAGCAGATAAGGGCTCTGCCCCTCAACTCCTGGGTTGTGCGGCTGTGCATCCTTGCCTGAGTGACTCAGCCTTTCTGTGCTTCAGTTTCCTCATCTGTAAAATAGGAGTAAAAATGCCTGCCCAATATACCTCATAGGCTTGGGATGAGTGCCATGTGGAATAAGACAGAAAGGATGTTTTATAAACCATTAAGTGGTAAAGAAATGAATGGGTTTGTTTAAAAAACATTTTCAGAATGGATGAGTCCCTTGGAACAAGTGTGTTCTGGCTGGGCTGGGGTGTGGAGATGAGGTATGAGTGAATTTGGGGTAATGGAATCTGACCTGTAACTCAGCTTTGACCTAGGCCGTTCCTCTCACAGCCCAGGGCTGAACTCGGGTGTGAACGGTTCCAGACTAAATGCACCAGGTGGTCTGAAGAAAGGCCCAACGGAAACGGTTCTGACTCAAGGCTGGATCCACACACTCAGTTCTGATCTTCCCCCAGATTTACTCCTCCCACGGTTTCCCCACCTTAATAAATGGCCACTCCATCTTTCCAGCCATGCAGTCATTCTTCACGCTTCCTTCCACTCCCATGCCTTGTCTGTCTGATCAAGCAGCAAGTCCCGTGGGCTTGACTTCTACCAGGATCCAGACACTTCTCCCACCCTCACAGGACCACCACTATCACTGTTATCACCACCTCACCCTGGGATTATTGCAATCCTCTCCTGTCTGGTCCCACCCTGACCCTCTGTAACCTTTTCCACAGTATAATCAGAGGGATCCTTTTCAGTGTTAAATCAGATCAAGTCTTGCTCAAAACTTTGAAAAGGCTTCCTGCTTCATGAGGGAAGCCAATGTCCTTTCAGTGGCCTACAGAATCCTTCTGTTTGATTTCTGATCTCATCTCCAAATTCTCCACTGCAGCTGTGGTCCTTGAACACGCTACACCTCAGGGCCTTCATACTCACTGTCCCCCCTGCCTGGAACACTCTCCTGCCTGATAACCTCATGGCTCAGCCTAATTGCCTTCAGGTCTCTGCTCCAGTGTCACCTTATTAGACAGGCTTTCCGTGTACATCTGACACAATTGCACACCAACTTATCAAGGACAGTGCCTGGTGCACAGTAGGTTCTTAAACGTTCTGTTTAGATGAATGACATTCTGCCATGCGGGACCACTGGCATCTGGGTGGTGCAGCAGTGCTGGACTGGAAGTCAGGGGACTTGTCACTTGGACAAGCTGCTTACCCTGTCTGGACTTCAGATGCCCCCTCTACACAATAAGGCCTAAATAAGGAACTGGACAATCTTGAAGGGTTCTCTTTGTTTCAGAGTCCGTGACCCTAAGCTCCTGGAGTCCCCTGATTCTGCTTGTGTGCTTGCCTGATGGCTTGGTGAGGTGGCCCTTCAGGGGAGCATGGAATTTGGGGCTGGCCAAGGGGTCGCTTAAGAAGGAAAAGAATAGAGTCTAAGTTGGAGACCCTGGGGCAGGGACTGAAAGGGCAAAAGGACCACTTTTTTGGCACATGGGCCTTTTTTAAATTTATTTTTTATTTTTTCAGGTAAGGCAACCCTTGGTTGACCTCACAGATTGCAAGGACCTTGCCAATCTACAATCCTTTATTCTTTTTTAAAATTTTTTATGCAGTTGGTCTTCCTAGGTCGTCTCTCATCCAAGTACTAACCTGGCCCCACCCTACTTAGGAACACAGGCCTTTTGAAAGTCACCCCATTGGTCTGAGTTGATTTCAGACACATCAGAGTCCCATGAGCCTTGATTTTTTATCGTTGCTTGTTTTTGTTTTTTTGTTTTGTTTTGTTTTTAATGCATTAAAGGCCTCCTCCTGCCTTTCTCATTTGGTGGCATGGTGCTTTATTAAAATCTAGCCCCCATCTCTTTGTTTTCTTGCTCCCCAAGCAGCATTTCCTCAGGGTCTCTGGCTCAATGAATTTGGGCAGTCCTGACCTGACCATTTCCTCCTCTCTGTCACCATGAAGTCTCATCTCTCACCTCCCCGTCAGACCCCAAATTGCAGAGCCCCACTCCCTCCTGTTTCTCCAGGACGTTAGGCATCCGGGAGCCGAGGCCCCTCCCCACCACTCCCCTCCTACTCTCCCCCAAACCCCAGAAGGGGCCGCTGTCTGCTTGGCTATTTTTATCCCAGGAGCTTTCTCAAGGAGAAAGCAACATGGTCCCTGAGCCAAAGCACGGGACTGTGTCCCTGTGGAAAACCTCCTCTCATGGGGAAGGAATCCAAGGGATTTTTTTTGGGCCCTGGCTTGGAGCCTTCAATTTTTCTGTGTCCCTCGCTAAATTATCAGGGTTTTGTTTGTTGATGTGTTGTTTTTTACAGGAATAATGGCAACACTGGATTATCAATCAGGCCTGGACATTGGCTCTTGTGCAATTGTGATCAGCCTGGGTTTGGGTTTTAAAAAGTTTTTACCTTGTTTGTGTCGATAGCAGGGTGGGAACAATGTGGTGTAACGGAAAGCTGGCTGGACTGGAGTTGAGTTGTGGGGCAGGGGCAGAAGTCATATATCCCTGACAAGAAGGGACGGTTAGTGTCCAGGTTTTATACATGGGGAAACTGAGAATCAGAGAGATTAAGAAACATGTCCAGGGACTTCTTGGAACACGTGAAAGAGCACAGACTTCCATCCGGGACTTGGAAAGCACCTGACTGCTCAGCCTCCACTGGGTCTAAGTCTTGGTCATGCCACATAGTAGCTGTGTGACTTTAGGCAAGCAGTTTCGCCTCTCTGAGCCTCGCATCCTCCCCTCTAAGGGGGCATTATAATACTGGCCTTGTGTGAATTTGGGAGGATTCGGTAACATACTATGTAGAAATGGCATGGGGGCAGAAAAGAAAATAAATGTTTGCATGTCATCCCCCCGCCTGTCCCACCATCCCTTCTGTGGTGGCTCCTGGATGGTGTCAGTTCCTGAAGAGCCAGGAATCTGTCTGGCTCCCCCAAGCGTGTCTGTGGAAGTTCCTGTTCTTTTCTTTTTTTTTTTTTTTTCAGTTTTCCTTTTCTGTGGCCTTACAGCCTCTGAGGTCTGGGTGGTAGCCACCTGTGAAGAGGTGTGTCTTTTCCTGAGAGTATAAGTGTCTGAGAGAAACAAAGGAAGCATCAGACAGAGGTTGCATGGGTTTGGACCTCAGCTTTCTAACTGTGTAAGTTCATGTCCTCTGAAAGGAGACACCTAAACGGGGTTCAAAATGCAGCCCAATTGTTGGGGGAAACACCTGTGAGAGAGGAACAGGAGGGAATAGGAGGAGGCAAGAGAGCCCGCAGATGTGTGACTCTGAGAGAAGAGAGCAGGAAGGGAGTCGAGGCAGAGTCTTGCACTGCAAAATGATTTAAAAAAAAGAAGAAGAGGCTCACCCAGGCCATGGGGAGCCCTTGAGCCAAAATAGATGGAGGAATTCTAAATCCCTTAGGAACAGGCCTTCGCTGGTCACATTGCTGGGCCCAGTCCTTGGTGGGGAGAAGCCCGCGGGAAGTGGGAAGCTGCCTCCATGAGAATGCAGTGGTGGACCCAGAGGACAACAGCTGGGCTGTCAGTCCCTTGAGGTCCCTCCAACAGGAGGTCCAGTGGTGCATCCTCACAGCTTCCACGTGTGCTTACTCACAGGACAACCTTGGGAAATACACTCGAGCTCCCTCTTTTCAGGTTCCACATCTCTAAAATGGGTTGATAATAATAAAACCCAGGACTTGGGATTTGCTTCAGTTTTCTCTTGCTGTGTAAGAAATTATCCCCTGAACCTCTTGGCTTAAAACAACAACGATTTGTTATTCCTCACAATTCTGTGGGCAAGCGGGGCTCAGATGGGTGGGTCTTTGGGGTCCGGTGTTGTTGCCAAGGTTACTCATGTGGCTGAAATCAGACACACACGCCACTGGGGCTGGGATGTTCAAGATGCCTCATCCTGCAGGCTCTCCCTCCATGTGGCCTCTCAGCACCCAACATCTAGCCTGAGCTTTTTTACAGCATGGCGGCTGGCTTCTAAGGGCAAGTACTTCCAGAGGACAAGGCCAGGTCCCAAGCACTTGTCTGCATCTGTTCGGATCGGGCTTAAATGTCCCATTTGCCAAGCAGGTTACATAATTAAGTCCAGAATCGACTTAAGATGAGACTACACAGGGCATTTATCATACCACCAGTGTTACAGGCTGCCACAGGGCCATCGGGGTGAAGTGATAATGTTGCTAAGGGCTCACTCAGCACAGTGTCTGGAGGACCTCAGTACACGTACCCAACGGACAGAGGCGGGGCCGTGATGAAACTACTCTCTGAAAGGCTCTGCGGGTGAAAGGAGGCCCCTGTGACTCTGAGAACTCAGCAAGGTGAGCTGATGGGCAATACTTGGGCCTTGAATCTGCCCAAGAATTCCTGGAAGAAGGGAAGTAATGATACCAACTTCACAGAGTCTGGATTTGGGGAAAGATTCAGGTCAACAGAAGCCATTAAGTCAGAGCAGGACTCTCAGGGGACGAGGAAAAGATTTTTTGCCAAGAAGTTTCCCAATGGGAAGGAGGTCACAAATGTTGTGTGACAAAAGAAAAAGCCCAGTGGGAACTCCAGCTTGTCATTTACTGGGTCTCCTGCGTGAGGGTGAGAGGGTTCAGCTTCCTCCAGAGTATTTCTTTTAATGGCTTTGGCCTCAGGAGACCAGTGAGCACACAGTAGGGCTCAATAAAAATAGAATGAAAGCATGAGTGTTTTAATGATCAGGTGAAGGCATGGTTTGGTGGATGGCTGGACCGAATTTGGAATGAGAAGCTCAAATTTATATTCATTGTTTTCTGTAATCCTCTCAATCCTTCCCCCATGTCTCTTTGTACATGAGAAATTGGTCCCAGAGACGCTTACTAACGTGCAGCCACAGAATTTGTAAGTGGTTAAGCTGGAACTTAAACTTGTGACTTGAATCCCAGACCCTTGACAACAACCTCATACAGACCACGCCACAGCACACCCTACTCCAGACAGAGAAAGGGACATCTCAGGGGACTGGGGCAACCAGGTCCAGACGACAAGCAGATGAGTTCAGACAGCACTGCCTGGGGAGCCAGGCCACCCAGTCACCCCATTGCTGCTGTCTCCTGACTCTCTTTCCCCAGCACACCCCGGCTGAGGTCACTCGGTCTGGCTCCGAGGACCAGGGCTCTTGAAGGGGGGCCCTCGGCTTTGAAGTGCCGGTGAAAAGAGCAGATAGATAGTATCCATGGAAAATGAAACCAAACCCTTTTCTTTCTAAGCAGAAGTCCTGGGCAGGGGGAGGACAGGGTGGTTGGAACAAACTCCTCTGTGACAGAAGGAGCAGGAAGAGACCATGGGGAAAAGCAAACAGAAAGAGCCCAGAAAAGATCGACTAAACTGAGCCACAGCTCTGGCAAGGAGAAAGGCTTATTCATATTTGAAGAGGTATTGAATGCTTGCAGCATACTAAGTGCTGGAAGGGAGACACTGCCATCAAAATAAATCTAGGCAAAATAAAGACATGGAGGAGCCAGAGCAAAGGCATTAGCAGAGGGTGGGGGGCGATGAGAAGAGAAAAGACAGCGGGGCAAAGGGGTCGTGAGCTCTGAGCATGCTTTTCCTGGCAGACCCACTTTGTTTGCCTTGGAATGTGATTCTGCATCTTTGGGGGAGTCTGATGAAAGCTGTGGTCCTTCTCAGCCCTTTAAGCCCAAATGTCCATGCAGGTAAAATTATGAGTGGGATGAGGGGCCCACGCACAGCCCCTTGAAGACCTTGGTTCTTCATGAGTGGCATTCACCCCCCAGGGCAGTGAGGTAGAGGTGGAACGCGGCCACCATTTAGGAGGAAAGCTTGCCAGGTGAGTCTGCTGTGGCTCTGGTTGCAAATGCCATCCTGGGGCTCGATGGACCTCAGATAAAGACCTGTGGATTTCTAGGAGCCATAGGGATCTGTTCCAGCAGTGAGAACAAAGGAATCCAAACCAGGAACATACCTCCCGTGGCCTGAGGCATCCTGACTGGTTTGAGAACCCCAGCCAGCTCCACAAGGCAGTCAGTCACTCACCTAGCTGCTCTGGAAGATAGGTCCTGTCTTCCCATCCTGCTCTGAATAGAAGCCAAAATTTTTAACGGGGTTCAGCAAACCTTACGAGATCCTTTCCTCAAACACACAAATACATGCTCCCACCTCAGGGCTTTTGCACTCATCCTCTCTGCTTCCCCAGAGGAATTTCTCCTTCCCTTCCTATGGGTCTTCGCCTAACTTTCCTGTCTATGTAGCCTTCCCTGTTGGTCTCAGTCCCCTACCCAACTTGCTTTTCTTCACAGTACTTGTCCAACTCCATAGATTTACATATGCTGTCCATTTTCTGTCACCTGCTTTTAAAGGTGAGTTACAAGAGGGCTGTGTCTCTTTTGTTGCTTTCTGTGTCACCAGTGCCTAGAACAGTGTCTAGCACATGGCAGTTGCTTAATAAACATTTATTGGCTGAATGAACGATGCTACTTTCTCCATCCGATTGTGTAACAGGACACAGATATCCTTTCAAATTTGATTAAAAACTCCCTGGAAGTAGTTTGGATCTGTTTTCCCATTTCAGAAGTAAACAAGTAAATGAAAAGCAGCTAATTGACACCTGCCGTATACTCAAGCCACATAAGCTGGAGGGAGGTTTGAACAAAAAGTTGGTCTCTCTCGGCAAGTGCTTGACCGTCTAGTTGGGTTTGAGAGCAAAGGGCCAAGAACAGGTAGGTGGATGACTGCTCAGAACCTTGACAGAGAGTTGAGCTGCGAGGGGCTGGAGAATCAGAGGCTTTCTGAAGGAGGAAACACCTGCAGTCCCTTGGAAGGACAGGATCTGCAGGGGAACAGGCTGGGAGAAGATGGTTCCCTAGAGGGCAATCACGTGCAACCAGCACACTAACTGGCCCTCACATCCTGCTGGAGGAAGATGAGTTCAGTGGGTCAGAGCCACTACACCCCACCCTTTTCCCACTAAAAAAGAACCCAAGGCCTTCTAAATTAGGCCAAGCCAGACCTTGGACTAGGAATCTTGCTTTGCTCTTGGGCAGAGATGCCAAAAGGAGCTGGGTTGGAGGGGGCCTGAGGGAGGGAACAAGGTTCGCCAGATTTGGAGTCCAGTCCTTCCAATGATGTTTTCTAGTCATGTGACAGTGCCCAAGGTGTCCCGCCTCTCAGATCTGTGAGACTGAGGTCCTAGGAGGCCTTGAGAGCATAGGGGTTGTGGTGAGTTAGAACGGGATGGTGTTGCCTGAGCCCAGCCAGGTGCTCTTCCCTGGTCACTCATCATCCTCGCGTAAGTGGCGATGGTGACTCTAGGAGAGGGGCCAGGCCTTTGTGGGCCTTTCCTTTTTTCTGTAACTCGAGGCATCTCTGAATCTGCTGTGGTGGCTAAGTTCTGTACCAGGAAAGAAAATTAGGATTTAGTGACCCCTCTTGGCAGATCCATGGGACAGCAGCTGTGCTGGGAGAGGGGTCCACAGTGAAGAGAGAGCATTCAGCTGGGGCAAGTTGTGGGAAATGCAGGAGGCTGAGGAAAATGAGGGTTTTCCTCTGGGCAGATGTTCATTCCACTGTCAGCATTCACCTGGGCCTACGACTGATTCCTTCATTCCCTCCTTCAGTTGCTCATTGGTTAGTTAACAATGATAATCAACAAACACTAACCAAGAACCCCCCTTTGTGCCTTAGCACTATGGCAGAACCTGAGAAGCCTTGGTCCAGAGGAGATCCCAGACCTCATGTAATTACAAAATGATATCATTCATTCATTCTCTCATTTGTTCGTTCATTTATTCATCCATCCATCCACTTACTCAGTCACAAATGTTACTGAGCTCCGCTATGCGCCAAGCATGGTTCTTTGCATTTGAGAAACATCAGTCAACAAAGCAATCGAAGACCCTTGCTCTCATGGAGTTTAGAAGGGGGAACTGAAAATAAACAATACACATAATAAGTAAAGTACATTTGAAGGGGGAAAGTGCAATGAAAAAGGAAAGGTAGAATGGGGGCGGAGGAAGCACAGTGTGGGAAGGTAGAGCTGCTGTGGAACTAAGTGGGTGGTCACAGTAGGTCTCCAGAAGGTGATGTGAGCGGAGACTTGAAGGAGGTGGGGGTGTGAGCCAAGCAGGTATCTGGGGGGCAGAGCAGTGCAGGTGTTGGAGCCCAGCTAGAGTGAAGGCCCTGAGGACCGCACACCCTGTGTGCTTTATACTGCAGGCCCGTTTTGCAGGGCAGACGCCTGGGCCCAATCCTAGACCTACTGAATCAGAGTCCCTTAGTGAAGCCCAGACATCTGCACATTAAATAAGCACCTGCTAACGTTAGAGAACAGTCACAAGGCAGGGTGTTCTCGGACCACGGGCCGCTGTGGGCCTTGCCTCTGTTTGCTTCAGGGAAGGCAGAACAGGAGCTGCCCACAGCGAAACACACACAGCTAAGGGGCAGTTCTACCTGTCTTATCGTTTTAGCATGTCGTCCTATGTAGCCTTCACATCACCCTCTGTGAGGTAGGCTTTATGGTCTCCCTCCCTTTAACAAGGAGAAACTGAGGACCAGAAAGCCTGGTTGGGTCTGCCCAGGAACCTGGTCAGGTAGGACTGGGGGATTAGAACCAAACCTACTGGCTTCACTTCAGAGCTTCTTTGTTAAGTTGTCCCTCTGCCTTGGGCTAACCTATTTCAACCTGCCCTCAATCACGGCCTCCCCAGAAACGAGGAAAGTCAGTAACTCATTTGTGATTTAATTGAAACTCACTTGCCCAGTGGTTCTCAAACATTGGTAAGTATTCAAATCATCTGGCAATCTTGACAGACCTTCCTGGGCCAGGCCTGAGCCTACTTCTGAGAGCCTCTTGCTCTTTCTTAGCAATCTAGGTGATGCCGATGCCACCAAAGTTGGAGAACCATGACTCCAATGCAGGGCGCTCTCCGGTGTGGATGTTGCTGACCCTTCCTCTGTATTGGTACCAAGAAAGTCCATTTTCGATAATAGGGAGCTCCTGAAGAGATCTCCTTGGAAGGGAAAAGGTGGATCCTAGAGTTGCCCTTGAAAGCACTTGTGCTTCAAACCAGAACTGCAGGACCAAAGCAGTAAGCAAGCTTAGTGAGAGGAAGAGGGTATGAAGAGGTCTCTGAACCCTGATGGTCAAGGAGAATTTCACGGGACATAAGCATTTTAAACCAAAGAAGTGAGTGGAAGCAGAGACAAAGGTAAGTGTTGGTGGCAGGATTGGGCAAGCTGTGGGGTGTGGTGTGAAAGAGGGTTTTGCACCAAACATCATCTGGGACTTCAGCTGGGTTCTGGACCCCCAGTGGGGTTGGGTCACCTATGGCCTTAGGGGGCTTATGGACCCCTGAAAGTGAATGCCAAGCTTGAATGGAAGTGTACATTTCCAGAAAGAAGCCTTGACAAGGGATGGTTAAGAGGGTGGTGGGATCTGAGGGTAGTGGACTTGGGTTTAAAGCCTCCTGTTCCATATGACTTGAGTGACTTGCTTCCTTTTTTATTTTTATTCATTTATTTTTTTGAGCTTCTGTTTTCTCACCTTAGAGTGAGGCTAGGGGAGATGCTCTCCTAATAGCGTCGGTGTCAGGATTAAGTCACCTGTGTGTACAGACCTTAAACCAAAGCCTCGCTCACGGCAGTGCTCAGTCGGTTAGCTGTCACTGGTAATATTGTGGTTTTGGAGTTTTCTGTGTGCCCCAGAGAAACTTACTCCAGTCATACTAGTTCTGGATATATTGGCGGACCTTGTTAAATCCAATGGACTATAATAATGTCTTTAGTTGCTCTATCTGAAAGTTGGGGATAATTCTTACCTCCTAGCATTTAGAGTTAAGTGAAAACAAAGCTGCATGTGGATGGGCTGCTAGGCAGTTGCTAGGATCACTCATTAGGTAAGTGGCTGGGTTGAAAACATTGGTCTAATGTTTCCAGCCAAACTCTGGCTAGCATATATGTGCAACATAGGTGTTGCTGTGTTCTAATAAAACTGCATTTATAGAAACAGGAGGTGGGTCCCTATTCTATAACTGTACTAACTCTTCTTGTAGGTAATCCATTAATTCCTTGTGTCTTCTCAGTAGGCAGTAATAACCTACAGATCGCTACAGTCAAATTCCCTATTTCTAGCTCTAGTTTATTTCTTTGCCTAATATTCTTGGCTGAGACTTCTGGTGCAATATTAAGTATTTAAAACTGACAGTGAATGAATGGCTTATCTTTCATTTGGAAGTTCGAGGAGATGTCTTATGTTAAAGAGGTATCCAGTCATTGTAGTAAGTTATCTAAACCAAGAATGGGTGTCTAATTTTACCAGATGTCAAGCGATTTTTATCTCCCCAGGATCTATTAATAAAGTTAATATAAATTGTAGAATGGAACTATCCTTCCATTCTTAGTATCACCCCACTTGGTCAGAAGGTTGTTTTATGATGCCATTGGATTTGTTTGCTAAGTGCTATTTAGCTGTTAAGTATTGATTATCTAATCATCCATGAGATTCATCCACAGTTATTCATATCAACTTCAAATTTAATGTCACTGTTCATTTGATTATAAAATGCGGATGTTAGAACAGTGTCATTTACATTGGAATAACATGTTCCTTTAAATATATGGTAGAATTCTGCTGTGCCAGATGCTTTTTTAGGGAGTTAGCCCTTTGATAACTTCTTTGGAAGTTGTTTATTTTATTTATTATTTTTTAATGCCTACAGCACCTGGTCTTCCTAGGCAGTCTCCCATTCAAGTACTAACCAGGCCCGACCCTGCTTAGCTTCTGAGATCAGATGAGATCGGGCATGATCAGGGTGGCAAGGCCATAGATGACATTTTATTTTATTTTTTAACACCTACAGCACCTTGTATTTCTAAGTGGTCTATGGAAACTGTTTGGATTTTATTCTTCACCTAGGATTAGGACTGATAAACTCCATTTTAAAACTAAATTATCCATTTCATCTAGACTTAAGCACATCCATAGATTGTTCAAAATAGTCTTTAGTCCATCGCTTTTCTCTGCATGTGTTTCTCCTATATTTCTTGATTAGATTAGCTGTGGTCTTTTATTATTATTTAAGAACTGGCTTTTCATTTTCTTTACTATAAAATAATTATGTAAGTATTTTTCTATATACTTGAAGCCTTCCCCCATGCTGGCTTTTCTATTGGAAGGGCTAGCATTGGAAATAAATTTATTTAGCTATTTATATCCTCACAGCCTTAATAGCTATAACTACATTTTAAAAACCTATTTAAATATAGTAAAATTCATAAGTATACCGTTTGATCTTTGGCTAATAATGATAGCCATGTAACTGCTACCCATCGTGATATAGTTGCTGCACCCTATTTTAGTCAATTTCTCAACCTTCTCCCTAATCAACTACTGTTCTGATTTCCGTTACTACCAATTACTTTCGCTTCTTCTATAAGTAGAACTGTACAGTATGTATCTGGTTTCTTTAATGCAGTTTGAGTTAATTTTTAAAGGCAAACCTACTTGGTTACATAAAATATCCTCTGTAGTAAATTCAGGCCCTTTAGAGGGAGGAATTGGTACTGCCTGATGAAAGGATGACCTTGTGATGGCCACAAGATTCCAGGCTGGGAATTATCTTCCCTCAGGATATTGAAAATAACATTTCACAGTCTTCAGATTTCCAATGTTGTTGAAGTTTTGGCTTATTATTCCTTAAAGGTAACTTTTTGCTTTTTAGGGGGCTACTTTTGAGATGTTTATCTTTTTTGTAGCTTCACCATGTTATATATTTCTTTATTCTGATTTGCGTTTGTGGGTCTTGCATCCATGCTTTGTTGTCTGATTATTTGGCATTGATAAAACATCTTATTCAAACTGTTTCTGCAGCATTTTTCTCTTCATTTGGAACTCCAAAAATAGTTATTATATGTTTTGTATATGTATATTTTAGATCTTATATCATCTGTCTTTTTCTCTTGTGTCTTCATGGCACACTTTAAAAAGTTTTTTCAGCTTCTTCCAGGTCACTGACTTTCTCTGTATCTGTATCTAATATGTTATTAAACCCTTCCATTGAGGCTTTTCATTTTTTGTCACTGGATTTTAATCTCTAGGATGGCTTGTCTTCTTTCAAATCTGTTGTTTCAATTTTTAATCTTCGATCTATTCCTGGTAGCTGGAGTCCAGTTGGTCTTACGTTGTCTGCTGGTTTTAGCTCATGCAGGTTGTTCATATGCCTGGATTTTCTGTGTGCTGAACAAAATGATTTTTTGAGAAATTCAAAGACCAAGATAACAATTCCAGAATATTTGTTCGCTTCTGTCTGAGGACTCTGAGTCACTCACAATGCAGGATGGCAATATTGTTGGATGCAGTAATCCAGCTCTAGAACTTGAAATTATCTGTGCATTGTGATAGGAAGCCAGGTTGCAGTCCATGCAAGGACTGGTTTTCTGCTAGCTCACTCTTCTCAGAAGTCCAGAGCTAAAGTAGGAGGTCTAGGTTTAAATCCTTGTCTTCACTGAGCTTCAGTTTTATCACCTTGAATTAAAGCAAGTATCTTCTCATCTACATGTGGAAAAACTGTTGCCCAGACAGCATATCTTTGATTAAGGTGACATGGGACAAAGACACTAATTATCAGAGCCCCCTGGTGATAGCTACTTTCCTGTCCAATGGAGGTCATCTCTGCCATCTGACTCTTCCCGCTAGACTCCTCAAGACCAACATGGATGATGGGCACCACCTTTTTGAAGGCAAAATCAAAGGAATCCCACTTGCCACTTGAACTGCTCCTCTATGCTTAACCCTGTATCTGGAAGGACAATATGTCCTACTTACCCTAGGGCTGAGAGCCCACATTGAAATACTCTTACATCTAGGGGCAGGAGTTCAGGCAAGAACTTTTGCTTGTGGAACAAAGGATGAGTCCAGGCATAAGAGCTCATGTTTGTTCACTTTCTAAGCAGTGTGTTACCAACACTGGTGAGTTACAGTCGAGAAAAGGTAGGCATCCCAAGTCTTTGGTCCTGTGGCTTCATCTGGCTGTTACTCTGTCTTCCAAGGTCAAAGTCCTAGGCCATGGCTCATGTGTTCATTGACTCAGCAACATTCTCATGGATGTGTCTCTCCCACTAGTTACCGATGTGCCAGGCACTGTGCTAAGAATATAACGATGAAGGCTGACCTAGGCAGGTACTAAACAAGTAACAGCATTAAGTGTCATTTAGGAGAAGTACAGGTTGCTGTGGGAACATCACCAGCAGATCAAGCGTAGTTTGGAGAAGTTGGGCAGAGTGTCCAGTACTTTGAAGTGCTGGTGCCACAAACCTTTAAAAGAAATAACCAAGGTGTGGCATGTGTTGGTCAGGAGAATATGACTTAGAAGAAGGACTTGGAATATGGAATTTGGTGGAAGGTACATGAATTTAGATTTTTAGGACAAGAAGAATTGGAGTCAGGGATGTGGGGACTGTCTTATAAAGCAGTGGTCCCCAAATGTTATGGCACCAAGGACCGGTGCTCCTATGAGAATCTAATGCCTGATGATCTGAGATGGAGCTGAGGAGGTGATGCTAGTGCTGGGGAGCGGCTGCAAATACAGATGAAGCTTCACTCACTACCCAGTTGCTTACCACTTGCTGTGTGGCCCTATTCCTAGCAGGCCACAGACTGGTACAGGTTTGTGTCCTGGGGTTTGGGGACCTCCATTGTAAAGAATCACTGATAGCTATTGGCTTCAAATTTACTTACATTGTAGCTCCTTGTTAACTAATTTTTGTTTGCTTGATTTTTTAAAGCTTTAAAAGGTATTTCTTAGATCTTAGCTCCCATTTTGTGTCCCTTTCAGACAGAAGGTGTGTCTGAATAGTCAGGGGTCCTCAAATTATGTATAGTCCTAGGTACATGTTAGAACTGAAAATTCTCAGGCCTCACCCCAGACCTGCTGAATCTAAGTCTGGTGATGAGGTCGAGGCATCTCCGCCCTGAAAAGCCCTCCAAGTGATTTTTGTGGTCTTTAAAGTTCAAAAAGCATGTATCCAGCCCATGGTTACTAGTGATACAGGTCTAAGGCAGTTGTCATAGTGAGCAGGTCAAAGGCATTTATAGGAAGTGATACAAGGAAGGAGGATGAGAGAACTGAGTGTTTACTATCTAGTATAGCCAACTTGGGAGAAACAGGTGAAAAGAAGGGCTGATGCTCTAGAATGGGTTGTCAAAATTTGTAAAAGGCCAGATAGCAAATATATTATGCCTTGCAGGTTATGTGGTTTGTGTCACAACTATTCAATTCTGCCACTGGAGTACAAAAGCAGCCATAATAATACACGTAAACCAAACGAATGTGACTGAGTTCCAATAAAAATTTATTTACAAAAAGAGGTGGCAGGCTGGATTGGGCCCTTGGGCAGTAGTTTATTGCCCCCTTTTCCAGCAGAATGATTTACTCAGTATTCCTTCCCTTCCATTCTCTTTCCTTTCTGGCATCAAAATCCCTTTTCTTTCTTAGAATCTTATAAAGCAGGAATTACTCTGGTTGAAGCACAAGGTGGAGAAATTAGAGCCTTTTCCTCAAAGTGATCCCTAAGGCCTCAGGACACATTTTAATGCCAGAAAGCAATGTCTGAGATTGGGACCATTTAGGCATTGCCCTTGAATGAATGGGTAACTAACTGTTTCTGAACTGATTAGGACCTATAACCAAGGCATGGAGGTAGGAGAAGCCAAAGGCCAGCCCTTAGAGCAGGCCTGGATGTGAGGGTCAGGGGGAGTGTCCTCTGCTGCAGTGCACAGTCTCTCTTTTCTTTGCAGGTTCAGGCCAGCCTGTTGAGGCTAAAACAAACACCCAGACTATGAGTCACCAATTGGACATCAACCATAAGAGCTGTGGCCAGATGAGCAGCCAGGGCCTCAAAAACTGGAGCACCTACACCCAGCTGCTGGAGGTGATGCCATGCTTGCAGCAGAGGATAGAGGACTACGTCAAGCAGCTGAAGACCTGGCATCCACAGCAGGGTCTGGTGCTGGAGGAACAAAGGCATGGTCAGGCCACCAAGGAGCAGGAAATCATCCTTATCTGTTTAATGTGCCAGGTGGCCAACCTCTTACAGTCTGGGGCCACTGGTGGAATGGGGCTCCAACTGCTTTGCCCTTCCCTGGGCTCTTGTGGTGATGTTGGAGGTGGGCAGCAGACCCAGTCACCCAGGCAGCCTGACCAGCGAGGTCACCAACTTAGTGATTTGGAAGCTACAGCCATCAGCTGCAACCTGTCCAACCGTGGGAGGGAGATCTTTACCTCATACACCTCCAGCTTCAGGGACTACAACAACTACCAAAAAGATAAATACCACGAGAACAGGAACATCTCGGTGAGGATGAGGTGGGGGGCATACTCCCAGTCCCTAGGATTTACTGAGTCCTGTGCCAAGTACTGTGCTCTCTCACTTGCTCTTCCTGGACCCCAAAGTAGGTGCTATTATCTCCTCATAGATAAGAGAATGGGCACAGAATAAAGTGACATGCCAAAAAAAAGGCGAAGAGCCGGGTCTGGGTTCCCCTCCTCCCCTCTGCCTACTTTCTCTACATCCCTGCTCTTACCCACTGGGAGTCACTGTGGTCACAGATAGAAGTGAACCTGCCCACATGGAACTTGGTCTAGTGATGACTGCACTCAGCCATTGGGAAATGAACTTCAATAATGTTTATGGAATCACTAACAGATGCCTGCTTCGGGTGGTCTGGGAAGGCTATCAGCCAGCCTATGGTGGTGACGGGAGGCTGGGTCCTCCAGGAGGGAGAACCGCATTGTGAAAGCTGTAAGGTGGGATATGGCTAGAGGAGGGAAAGTGAGCCCTGCAATGAGAGGTGTGGATGGGCACAGGCCATTGTGACGCGTGAGGATGTTTATTGCTTGGCTCCCTATCAAGGGAGCCAATGAAAGGCTTCCAGCAAGGGAAGTTTGCAACAGGTCTCCAGCCAGAGGGTGGAGGACCGCATGAGTCACACCTTCGCTTCTGTTTCTAGCTAAGTGACCTGTGTTTGGTGGCCATGTGCTTTTCTGCGGACCAAGAGAGTTAGGTGTCTCTTTGGGCACTGAGGGACTGTACCTCCTCCAATAACTTGGAGGGCCCTTACGAGGAAGTGGACATCTCAGAGATGGGTATGAGGCAGTGACTGTGGTGCTTAAAGATCCAGGCTCTAGGGCCAGGCAGGTAGAGTCTGCCCATCACCAAGGTCACGTGACTAGTAGGTTGTTTCCACCTTTCTGAGCTTCGCCCCCTTTAAAGCAGGAATCATAATAGAACCTTTTTCTCAGGAGCTGTGAGAATGAAGGCGACTCACATGGAGTGCTTAGTCTAGTGTCTGGCGTATGATAAGAATTCAATGTCTGGTTCATTATATAACTTATCATTTCAGTGGCTCTCAGTGGGGGAACTTACAAGCTGTAAGATTTGGGGTTTGTGGAAAGTTTTTTAACACTTTAAGTTGTTAAACATGGGTTGAATTGTCTGGTGGGCAGTGAGCTCTCCATTCGAAATAATCTGGGGTGTGTACTTTGTGACATGTTTTAAGGGGTCCACCTAGGGGCCAGGCGAGAGGACTGATGTTGGATTCCTTCCACCTCCAGGGCATCATTAACCTTAGCACCAGTGAGAACAAGCTCTGCATTGATCTCATGATTGAAAGGGTAAGCCAAGTTCCCAGCTATGCTGGGACCACCATCAGGCTCAATTCCCCTATAGACTATTCGTTAGCATGTGGTAGTTATAAGTCTGGGATTTAAGAGACTGGGGAAGAAAGTGGGGGAAATAGCTTCTAGAATAGCACATCTGTCCTTCTGGAATTTTTGTGTTCAGTGTGTTCTCTGGATGGGTATCGGGTGAGTAGGCTGCCAAGGGAACCTCTGGCCCAAGTGTAGGGTAGGGGAGGTTCTTAAATACTTTTTAGCAAGTAATCTATTTGTGTAATCTGAGAAGATTGGGACCTCCATTCATTTGGGAGCACACAGCTTGTGTCCTCATTGTCTTTCTGGGAGACTCTGTGTCATAGGGCAAATACCAAATGCATCCTAGGAGCAGGGTGAAGACTGTTGGGCTTCTCTTGTCTGGTCTGTCTGTCCTCACATTCTATTTGTCAACAGTTAAGTCGGAGTGACATGATGTACATTGAAGATGACCTTCTGCAATATTCCGAATTCAGAGGACATCCATTGTAAGTAACCTCAAGATCTATGGTCTCCTGGCCCGTGAACACCTGACCTAATGTAGGGAAGGACTCAAGGTGCTAGATTCTTGGTAGGCTGCTTCCTTATTTTCTTTAGAGAACAATTTTAGAAAATGCCTAGAGGACAACATTAGGAGGCTGCCTGGTGTAGTGAAATAGCACTGCCCTATAATTCAAAAGTCCTGAGTTCTCATTGCAATTTGTTATCTGTTCCCCGGGGAGTTGATAGCCACAGTCGGTAGTGCTGTGACATGACTGTATGCTTTGACCTTTGGATGACACTGAATTCTAGACCTGGGAATCACGAGGTCTCTCTGGGTCTGTTCACAGCCTTCGGGAAGAAGTGGCCAAGTTCCTGACCTACTACTGCAAGTCACCCACCCAGCTTGATCCAGACAATGTGAGTCAGTCTCCCAGCCTCACTGCCATTCTAGAGGAGGGCTGTATTCTTGGGGGACTCATTGCATTTTCTGGATAGTACAGGGAGAACATGTAAAGACCTTCAGGACAAGGACACAGTGAAGGCCCATAGGTTCCAGCTGATGAGGTTCCTGGTACCCGCCCCTCTAGGGGGAGGAAGACAGGAGGGCTAGCGTTTCTTTCATGAGGATTGGTTTTTGACTCCTGCCTACTATCATATTCTTCAGGTCGTGGTTCTAAATGGCTGCTGCTCTGTCTTCTCTGCACTGGCCATGGTTCTGTGTGATGCAGGTGGTAAGTCAATGGGATCTGCCCTTTCTCAGGGAAACAACAGCACATGGGCACTGAGCCTAAGGAAAGAAGAGCATCTTGACTTGAGGCCTTTTCCCTCTAGCGCTGTGAATCTCTGATACCAATAAGAATATTTTCCTGCTATTTCTGAAGGAGTAAAGGATTTGGATTTCCATTTAGTGTAGAAAGAAAACATATGACAGTCATCAAGGAGGTATGGCCCAGGAGTGGTGACAGAGGGAGCCAGCTCATAATATTAGCTGGGCTTTGGGGCTCAACTCCAAATGCAGAGAGCACTGGTAAATTGGCTTTATCTATATAGATTTTCTACCTTCTCATCCTCCTCTTAAAAAAAAATTTAGTTAGTACAAGACCAAATAAGGCTGAAAGATCTGATTTCATTCTCCCTCCTAACAATGCCCAAACAAGAGTGTCAGATCCTAATGAGCTCTGGCCACATGGAAGGAAGTTACCAAAATGGCCAGTTTTGCTCAAAAGAGTAGGCCCTTATTCAGCTCATCAATGAGGCCAAATGGATAGGAAGGGAAGAAAAGAACATACGAGATCACCAGGTACAAATAACCTGAGTCATGTGGAGAGATGAGAGCCCTCCCTGGACAGGGATGTCAGCCTCTGGGGTTTGCCCTGAAGCTGACCAGATTTTGTGAATGACCAGTGCTCCTCCTGCTAGTAAGGCTGGCTTGGTTTTGTACCCTGGTTTCTGAGCCATTCATAGCAATATTTTTTCCTTGTGTCCTTCTCATGTACCCCCAAAGAGGAAACTTGGGTTTTATTTCCCAAATATTGTTTGTAAGAATGGACAACTTTTACAGAGCCTGAGCCTAAAATGTATTAATCCCCAAGTGGGAGAAATAACCCTTCTTTGTTTTTTAGGGGTTCTGGAGGGTTCTGACTAAGAGACCCAGGACTGACAGCTTTGTTTCTCTGTGCTTCCAGATGGCCTTTTGATTCCCACTCCCTTCTATGGAGGCTTCAACTTTGTTTCCCATTTGTATGCGAAAGCTGAGCTGATTCCTGTCCACCTGGACAGTGAGGTCAGAATGGGGCCCCTCTGATCAGCCCTCCTAGGCAGTGGAATGTTCTTGGGGCATTTGGAAGGTCTGTGGGGGGGAACCTTGCTTTCCTCCCATATAAATGATGGCACAGGATGGAGAAATCGGGGCAAAGAGGGCCTGTGGGACTGGCACCCTGGGTATGAAAGCAAAGGATTGCTCAGGGTTTCTAGGAATGAGGAATCAAAGCTTAGAAGCTCTCAGAGAGGCAGTCCTCAGGCAGTGTTTGTCTTCCAGGTCACTGATGTGAACACCAATCCATTCCAGCTTACTGTGGACAAGTTGGAAAGGGCCCTACATGAGGCTAGGCTTCAGGTAAGTAAGGGACCACGTGTTCAGGGGGACACTGCTGCCCCCGAAAGGGGTCCAGTACTGACACTATGCTCCAGCTTGCTCACCAAGAAAGTGTGGGCTTCTTTTTCAGAAGAGGCAGTGAACCAGGTATGTCTCCCTAGAGCTTTTTCCTGCTCCTCCATGGGAAGTATGGCAATGGCTTTGAAATCCCACTTTGGGCTTCGTTAGGTGTCCTGTATTTGATGTCCTGACTGATCTTTGGCTGAACTTGAGATAGAAGTGATGGATTTGTGTTCACTGGGTTGTTTGGTTCTTTCTAGTGTAAAAAGGTCAAAGGCTTAGTACTCATCAACCCTCAGAATCCCTTGGGAGACGTCTACTCCAGAGACTCCCTGAAGGAATACCTGGAATTTGCCAAAAGGTAATAATTCACCCCCCTTGAGACTAGACAGGTTCCCTAAGCTGGATTCCCATTGCTCGTGGTCAAGAAGTCAGAACCAGAACTGATTTACCCCACATGTCCTTGCTACTTACTATACTCTGCAAAGTCATGTTCAGCTACCTGCAATTGGGATGAAGGAAATGCACCCACATGCTTATTGCTTCGACCAAACTTTTTTGCTATTTTTTTTCTAGTTTTGCTCATGACAGACATAATGATCATACAGGTTTGTTGCTTTTCTATTTCTTGTAGTAAAAGCACTTTCTCCAGCATCTGTCTCCCAAAATACTTGGTCTAAGGTGCCAAGGAAGACCAACCTCAGATCTTTTGGGGTGGTGATGAAGATGTGTCCCTAAAGCACTTTCATGTCTCATTTGTAAGATATGTTCACATCAGATGTCCCTGGAGTCTTGAAACTGCCCTACTAGGTAGGGTGGATAATCTAATAATCTACTTCCTAGAAGAGATGCCCTTATTCAAGCCTCAGAACTAACCCAGACCAATGAATGGCAGAGCATGGGGACAAGAGGAAGAATGCTGGAAGTCTGTGGGCTGGAATTTGACAGAATGGAATTTATATCCCAGCTCCAAAACCTTCTCAGTGAGGGAATTAACTTTACGTCTCGGAAGCTTTGTTTCCTCATGTGTGAAATGGAGATAACAGTACTGCTTCAGAGGACTGTTGGGAGAATAAACATGGTGTGCATAAGCTCTTCACCCACTTCAAGCCACTGTTTGATTCAGACCCTGTGGGGGAGCCCCTGACTGTACCAGATGGGAACCTCGAGAACACCCAGCCCCTTTCCACTGGTCTTTGATTGATAGTTAAAGGGTTGGGTATGATGTTCTCATGTATGTCTTTTGGGTTCTATCCCTTCCCAGTACTCCCAAGCCAGGTCTGAAGGTTGCTTCTAGTGTACCAGCTACTCTCCCTCATCGTAACCGTTGGAAGGACTGGATGGGCTGCTGGGGCAGTAGGAGTATCTAATCTGCACCCAGAGTTGATCCTAAGGAATGTGAGTTAAGATGAGAGACGCTTGATATTGTTCTCCCTTTTTTCACCTCACTTGCAGGTACGACCTACATGTGATTATAGATGAGATTTACTTGCTGTCTGTGTTTGATGAATCAATCACATTCCACAGTGTTCTGAGCATGGAAAGGTGAGTTGGTCTCTGTTGGAACTGCAATGGGAACCGTGAGGCTCCTGCTTTTGCACAGTAAGTTCACGTATCATACATTTATTTGGCTAAGTGCTAGGAACTGAGTTAAATGTGAAAATTAGCAAAGTATGATTTTTTTCCGTCTCAAGTACATTTTTGCCTAAATGCTATTTTGGACACAAGATAACTCTAGGGCAAGGTAGAAAGTGCACTGTCAAAAGTCAAGATAAACCCCTACGAAAGGTCAGGGTAGGAACGTCTTGATCAGTAGAAAACACAAAGAGAATAAAAATAGGGCAGAAGGAGTAGCTTTGCCAATGGTAGGAGCCCACACTCTGAAGAGCCAACTGCCAGGGAGGTGGCTTTGGACCAACCGTGAGAAGGCTGTGAGCCAGACTGAGGACCCTGGACTTCATTTAGAGGGCACTTGGGAACTGTTCCATTTTTTGCCCCCAAATACCTTGTGTTTATTACTGGCTTAACTGGGGCAATTGCCTCTTGAACTTTGGGCCTAGCTCAAGTTCTGTTTTGTCTAGGAAGGACCTCAAGTGTCCTTTTCTCTTTACTCTGTATAGCACCAAGTATTCATCCTTCAAATATTTCTCCATAATCTTGATTGTACTCTCTTCTCTCCAGTTTGCCTGACCCCGAGAAGACCCATTTGATCTGGGGCCCCAGTAAGGTGAGTCCCGGCTGCTTGTTATTGGATAGGAAAAGGAGGGGAGCCAGGAACAGAAGGCAGATGAACCAGGTATTCCCTCCCCTAATTCTCTTTCCCTAGGATTTTGGGATGTCCGGCTTCCGTTTCGGCACACTGTACACCCACAACAAGAGGGTGGCCTCTGCCGTGAGTGCTTTCGGCTACCTCCACAACATCTCTGGCATTGTCCAGCACAAGCTGTGTCAGCTACTCCGTGACAGAGGTACGGTGCTCCATCCAGGCATCTTGGCAGACTCGTGACCATGGGGAATTCCTGGGTCTGCTCGGGCCTCTGATGTGCCTTCTGTAGCCTGGCACCTTATTCACTATCTCGGCTTTTATGGTGGAGGACAGGAAGCTTGAAGGAGGGCAGGATGTTGCTCAGCTGGTACGCTGTAGACAGAAGAAAAAGGCGCTGGTCTAAAACACAGGATGGGCTTTAATTTTTGGTGGCCTGGTAGCTTGTGTTCTGCCTAGAAAGGGGATAGTCAATCCCACTGTGTTAATGAAGGTGGGAACTTCAGAAACTTATTTTCCATCCCTGATGCCCTGCTTGCTCACACAAAAATTGTGAAGAAATGCCCTGACTCCTTAAGTACGACTTGATTTCGCCTTCTAAAGTGACCAAAGGAGAACTCCAACATGGGCAAGTTGGTGGCACCTGAATTCACCTGCCCGCTTTGATCTCACATGAATTCTAGCTTCAGAGAGAACGTCTTCTAATGCCATGGCCCAAACTTAGACAAGGCCCCCCTTTTTTTTAATTCCTTGTATTAGGGCAGATGCCAGGCTAGAGGATTTAAATTACGAGCTGAGATATAATGAAATTTATGAAAATAACCAGATAAGCTGGTTTAAAAAATAATTTACTTTCAACTTTAGTGAATGGGTAGGTAGGAAAAATCCAACTAGATGCTTCCCTACATGGAACCAGGCCCTTTGCTATTTGGCAGAAACCAGGCACCCAGCCCCTTGAACACTGGTTCTCAATCTCAGATGCACAAGGGAATTACATGGGCAGCTTAAATACTGATGTGTGAACTTTACCCTCAGAGAATCTGGGGCTGCAACCTAGGCATCAAGACTTTGAAAAGCTCCCCAGGTGGTTTCATGCCCTGCCAATGCTGAAAACAACTGGGCTGAGATGACCCTCAAGCATTTCTAGGTTCCTCAGAGTCCACTGTGTGAGGCTCTAAGGCAGGAGGTAACAGGAGCTGTGAGCACTCGCTACTTGCTCAGTTGACAGCAGCAGCACAACCTCATATAGGGGAGAATCTGACTTCTAGGCTCCAGAGTGCTAACTCAAACAGAACACTCCTGCTGGTTTATCGAGAAGCCTGATGTAGGCAGATTAGTGTTGGGAATGGATGCCACCAGCTCAAATATAATAGAGTCAGTCTTGGATAGAAATAGTCGTCAGGAAGCCCAGATTGGGAGCATTTGGTAAGGAACTCTTGGCTGATCTCTGCCCCCAAACCTGTGACAGCATTCTCCCCTCACCCCTCCAGAATGGATTGACAAAGTCTTCCTGCCCACCAATCGCTCCCGGCTGCAGGCAGCTCACAGGTACATCACTAAAAAGTTGAAGGCACTGAAGATCCCTTTTCTCAATCGTGGCTCTGGCCTTTATATCTGGGTGAACTTGAAAAAGGTGAGCTCTGGGAGTGAGGACAGGAGCTCTTTGGGCAGACTCTGCTGATGAGTCTCAGGCTCATCCCTGTCCCTCTGCCTTGCCTAGTACCTGGACCCGTGCACATTTGAGCAAGAGCTGCTCCTCTATCACCGCTTCCTGGACAACAAGCTGATGCTGTCCCGTGGCAAGACCTTCATGTGTAAGGAGCCAGGCTGGTTCCGCCTCATCCTTTCGGATAATCCTTTCCGTCTGAAACTTGGTGAGAGTGCTAGGCTCCCAATCCTGGCATCTTTCAAAGGTGCCCCATCTACTCCTGTGACCTAATAATTGAGTCTTCCTTATTGACTTTTGGCAACCTACAGCTACAGCTTGAATAATATAGAAGGGTTACACTTTCGTATTTTAAGTTCCTTTGCAAACAGGGAGTATAGGCACCTACCATGGAGCAGGCATTGGGACTCTAAAGCTGATCACAAGTGGCACTTTGCCCTGTGGGCATTGAAGTCCAGTAGATGAGATAGACAGGTAGATGATCATGGAGGCCTCTGTATGTCTTCCTGTGGAGTTCAGAAAATCCTCTGAAGGTTATGGAGAACATGACATTCGTTTAACAATGATCTCTTGCATCTCACCACCTGCTGGACATTTGTATCTACTGGGAAGAGAGCAGTGATGAGGGAACGTTTATGCTACAGAAATAGATTTTGAGCTAATGTGTAGAATAGACTGAGTGAAGGGACACTAGAGGCAATAGAAAACTTGATGATGTGAAGGCCAAAGCCAGGTTACGGGATTTGATATGAGACAGGAAGGTGTCTGGCAGGCAGATGCTGTGACAATGAAGCTGAAAAAGAGCCATTGGGGAAGAGGTTGGTAGACTTCGAAATTTTTTTCAAGGAAGGGTGGGCAGAAGTTCAGCATCTCTGAACAAGAGGCTCCATGATGGTCTACTGCGACCTGGGAATGTTTGGGGGCCACCTGATAACCCACTAACTCTTTCTTTCTCTGTCCGGATTTGGACCCTCTAGCCATGCAACAATTCTCTCAGACGCTAGAGCAGACACAGAATCAGACAGAGAAGCACCTAGAGGATGCATCAATGGACTAAGCCGTCGGCCTCCCAACCAGCAGCTCCAGATCATCACATGCTCAGGGAGTCCCTGACATCAACCTCTGGTCTGTAAGGCTGAGGACTTGGCCTGGTGCTGTGACAGAGCACACAGTAGGCTTCTCCAGAATTAGCTCATCCAGCCCAGTCATCATCTTTCTTAAGTTGTGCATCTGTCGTTTTCAGAAGCCTTGCCTCTTTTTATTTTTTGCTTGCCATTGTGTGTGTAAAATGTTTTCATGGGGGTTAGAGTGGGACAGCCTAGAGAAATAAAGCATCTCCGCATCTCTATTTAGATGGGATTATTTTTCTATTCTGTACCTAATAAATTCCATATTCTCTTAAATTTCAGGCTTGTTTTATTTCTTCTTCATTCTTCATAATCACCTAGGGGGGAACTATTTAATTTTTTTGTCCTTTTTACTTTTAAATTCTAAGGCAGGTTATATTATATAAAGAATACTGTGAATGTGAGTTCATTGGAATAAAGTTAGGAGCTCATGGGACCAGAAGAGGTGAAGAAGGGAATCGGAAAGGCTCTTGGGAATCTCTGTAATGGGAGACTCAAGGCAGTTCTGTATACACATACACACACCTATATACGTATCACTGTATGTCCTTGGAAAAGGTAGCCTAGGACAAAGGCAGCCCATGCCCCCCACTTGTAAGACAGGCAATAACATGAGAGATCCAGGAAGAATCATCTCCTGACAGTGACTGTGACGTTGCTGAATTCACTTATTAGACTTTATTGTTTTGGAGGGAATTTTATACAGTCATGTTGCCTATAAATGAAAATTATGTTTCCCTTCTTTTTCAGCACTTATCTATTTTCTTGTTCTAATTGCATTGCCTGGAATCTCTGGTACAATGTTGAAAAGTGGTGAGAGGGGACACCCTTGTCTTGTTCTCACTCTTAGCAGGATTGAGTTCAATCTCTCACTCAAGCACAATGTTGCTGTATTTTTCATACTGCCCATTACTAGATAGCAAAATTTCCTTCCATTCTAGTTTGCTGAGTGTTTTCCCATGACTGGGAATTCAATTTTGTCAGATGTTTTTACCTGTACCTGTAGAGATATAGCTCCTTAGAATTATTAATGTGGTAAATTACACTGACTTTTTAAATGTTAAGCCAATGTCATGTTCTTGCCATAAATTGCATAGAGTTATGATGCATCAACCTTTTATATATTGTTGGATTTCATTTGATACTACGAATTTGTGTGTGTGCGTGTTAAAATATACCTAACATGAAACGAACCATTTTAACCATTTTAAGTGTATAGTTTAGTGGCATCAAGTGCATTCACATTGCTGTGCAGCTGTCACCACCATCCATCCCCATGATACTTTTCATCTTGTACAATTAAAAATCTATACCTATTAAACAATGATTCCCCATTATCTCCTTCCCTTTGCCCCCAGCAACCACTACGCTACTTTAAGTCTCTGTGATTTTGACAACTCTAAGCACTGCACATGTGGAATCATGCAGTGTTCGTCTTTTTGAGACTGGCTTATTTCACTCAGCATAATGTCTTCAAGGTTCATTCATGTTGTAGACTGTGTCAGAATTTCCTTCCTTTTTGAGGCTGAATAATTAGTTGTATGTCTGTGCAACATTTTGCTTATCCATTCATCTGTTGAGGGATACATGCTGCTTCCATGTTTTAGTGATTGTGAATAATGCTGCTATGAACATGGGGTACAAATATGTCTTTGAGATCCTGCTTTCAATTATGTTGGGAATAACCCAGAAGGGAAATGGCCGGGGTATATGGTAATTCTATTTTTAATTTTTGGAGAACCTCCTATACTTCTTTCCATAGCAGCTGTATCATTTTACATGACCACCAACAGTGCTCAAAGGTTCCACTTTCTCCACATTCTTGCAAACACTTGTTTTCTGTTTTTTGGATAGCAGCCATCTTATGATTGTTAGTTGCATGGTATATTATTTTCCAATTTTACTTCTAACCATTTGTCTTTTTATTTAACATGCGTTTTGCAAACACCATATACTTGTATCTTGGTGTTTTCTCCAGTTTGATCTTTTAATTGGTCCTTAGTCATTCCATTTAATGTAATTATTAATATGGTTGAATACAAGTAAACTATTAGCTATTTTCTATTTGTGCCATTTTTTCTTGCCTTCTTTTAAATTAATCAAACATTACTTAGTATCCCATTTTATTTTTTGTTTGTTTTTTTAGTTTTGATTTTAAACACACACACACACACACAATTTTCAATGCCTGAAGTGAGAAATCCACAGTCCTTATCATAGTTTATTTACAAAGATTCATGACCTGACCCCTGCCTGTATCTCTAGTCTTTCTCCTAAACATGCCAAGTTCCAGAGGTGTTGGATTTGTACTCTTCATTAACATTCTACAATGCTCCAACCTTCAAGGCCCTATTGAAACATTCCGTCTTCTCTAACACTCCACTGTCCAACCAGCTAACTAGAACTCATCCTTCAGAATTTAACCATCACTTCCTAAGCATTCGGCATGAATGGACGCATGTGTAGTGCACATGTTTGTGGGGTGGGGTTAAATGTTCCTGTTATGCTTTCATGGCACTCGGCAATCCCTTTCTTAACAGTTATTTATCACATTTGCATGTCTGCCGTCCAGTCAACCATGCAGGCCCACTGTTTAATCTGCTCATAGCTGTATCTCAGCACTTTGTAGAGATCTGGCACGATACAGGCATTTAATAAGACTACTTATCTAAATTAATTAGAATTCTATGACTTAAATGAACAAAATGCTGAGGACCGAAAATGTCATGAGAGTTGCCCGAGGTCACAATGTTAGTACGTGGCAAGGCAGAAGTGAAGACCCTGGACTGATGGGTCAGAAGACACAGTCAAGTCTTCCCAGCCATACTTTTTTGGAGGAAACTTGCCTCATCCTTTTGAGAGGCAAGAATTCCTATTCAAGGTGCTGTGCATGCCTGAGCCAGGGATAGTCTAGCTCACTCCCAAAGCCCCAGAATGTGTAGGGTCCATGGCAGAATGAATCCAACAAGTGTTCTGTAGATCGAAAGAGGGAGAAATTACAAACGCCGGGGACAAACTCCCATAAGAGAAGGATGTTGTAAGGACGCCCTCGCCTTAATAGGGTTGAAAGCCACAACCAGGCCTACATTTTCCTGTAAGGTAAACGTGTGACACACTGAGAGAAAATTTAAATGCAAGCCTTTATTGGGAGAGGGCTCCCCGGGGAGGTTCTCTGGTCCCCGAGAGGAGAGGGGCCAGAGAAGTCCCTGCCCTGGGGTGGGAGGGCACAGCTTTCATGGGGTTATGTTGGGGTAGGGGGATAGGGTGGGGAACGTTAATCAAATGCTAGTTGAGCCTCCAGATTAGGGTGGTGGCGCCTAGGGCTTTAGGGTGGTCCCTATTCAGAAGGTCTGGATTCTGGTATCAAGCTGGGGCGTCAGTCTCCAGGTAGGCATGCTGGCCCTTCCTCCGCTGACCTAACATTTCCAAGAAACCTCCGTGGCTCTAGCGGCCTGGACGTGGGGGGAATTAAGGCCTAGGGGTTAGGGCACCCCACTACAGAGAGCTGGGGAGTCCACGACCAGGAGGCAGCCCCAGGGATCTGAGGACCTTGGCCCTCCGGCTTCCCCTCGGGTCCGGGCGGCCGGCGGGCACCGGGAGGGTCTGGGGGGGGAGCCCTGTGCACCCCCCTCGCGCAGGCCCCACGGGGAGACGCCTCCGGCCTCGGTCGCTAGGGGGTGATCTGCGCCGCCACCGAACCGGAAAGTCCACGTGTCCCCAGGCCGGGTGCCCTGGTCCCGGCGGAGGAAGCGCCGCGCAGCGCGCGTCTCCCCAGGATCCGCGTCGCTGCCCGCAGCTCGGCCAGGTCGGTGCGACGCCCGCCGGGCAGGGCGGGACCTCCCCGTCCTCCCGCCTTGGGGACGGGCCCGAGGCCTCCTGCAAACGTGTCTGTCCCTCCGTCCCGCGGCCCCGGCGGCTCCGATCGCGCTTGGTTCTCCTCCTCCTCCCCCTCCTCTTCCTCCTCCTCCTCCTCCCCTCCCCCTCCCCTCTCCTCCTCCCAATCCCCCCTGACCGCCGCGTCCGCCTCGCTCGACATCCCAGGCCCGTGCCCCCCACTCGGGAGCCTGCTCCCAGGCTTCGGCTCCCGCGTAGCATGGGACGCGCGTCCCGCTGCGCCCCCTCCCCCAGCCCAGGCCGCGCCCCCCTCCCCCGGCCTCCGCTCGGTGACCCTTGGCCCTTCCGCAGGCCTGGGCTCTGCAGGGGCCGAGGGGGCAGCCCAGCCCGTAGGGAGGGACCCCAGAGGAGACTGCGCGGAGCGAAATTGAACAAGGGAGCCCCCCGCCCCCGCCAAGGTCCCTAATTCCCCGTTACTGGTGCACCAGGAGAGGGGAAATCTGCAAAGAGTTATAGAAGGACGCAGTTTCCTGCACTTCGACTGTGAGCCAGGGGTGGTTTGAAGGCTTCATCGACACGAACTGAAATTCTTACACCCTCACTGCGGCCCTGGGAAGTAGTTACGGTTGTGCCCATTGTACAGATGAGGAAGCTGCTTGATTGGGAAGGAAGAGGGGGACCCGGAGCTCTGCCTGGGTGCCTGCGCTTGTGGAGATCCCCACTCTCCACCCCTCCCTCGGTCCCCACTCAAGCCTTGCTTCAGATCACATATGATCTCATCTCTCTTCAAGTCACCACAAGGTCCCCCTTCCCGCCCGCTGGACTCCAGGCTCTTTCTGCTTTGTCAGAAAATTTTAACCTGGCTTTTTTGAAACTATGGTTAGCAAAAATGGAAAAAAGACCATTGGTGACCCCGTAGGATGCAGAATGAAAAACCCACAAAGGAGAACAAATTAAAATAGCTGAATAGCAAAGTCATGTCAAAGTAGCAAGTGCCGACCTTGGCACAAATAAATCCTGAACAGAATTTATCCAAGTGATTGCATACATGGTTACAACTAGTCAGGGACACAGGATGCAATTAGTATATAAAATTAAAGGAAGAGACAGAGAAGGGAGAGATGGGGCCCCAGGACTCCCAATTCGTTTTCGATGCTTGGTCCTATGGAAGGGACTCCTCAGGCATTGAGTGCTTTTCTCTTTTTGCAGATGTCCACCCTCCCTCAGAAGGAATCCAAGGCACCGATCACCTGTGTGGGCCTACCCTCCACACAGGGCACGGACAGCAACTGTGGGGATGATATGGAAAGAGAATGCTCCAGAAAACTAGGCCAGAAGCTGCCGAAGCTCTATGGAGTGGGTGATCCCACCACCATGTTTTCCTCTTACAGCTCCCACCTGTCCTCCAGAGGAAGCGTCATTAAATGGTTCTGGGACTCAGCTGAGGAGGGCTACAGGACGTACCACATGGATGAGTATGATGAGGATAAGAACCCCACGGTGAGTGAAGCCCTCCTCGCTAATGGGACCCGATAAAGGACTGCAGAGTGGGATACCTGACCCTGACCGATAGGGTGGCACCCAGCTTGGCCTATTCAGGTTGGACTTATTGTCCTCTGACCTCCAAGAGGGCTTCTACTGTGGCTTAGAGAGGCCCCAGTTTATTATTTGGATCAGAAAATGCCCGAAATCAAGGGACCTTGATTTGTGAGGCAGGATTTCAAGAATATGAAATGTTCTCATATGGATTCTGACCCACAGTCCACCAACTGTTCAACTTTAGAGCTGAGACAAAACTAGGGCTTGGTTCACAACTGCTTCACCTATGGATTGTGTATTCTTGAGATAATTGTTTAACCTCTTGGAACCTCAGTTCATCTATAAAATGAGATAATGATGCCTGCTTTATAGAACAGGCACAATTAAATAAGATCAGGTATGTACAATTATTAACACACCACTTCCACAAAGAGCATGCGGTAAACGGTAGCTGCTATTATTATTAATGTTACCAGTTATGTGTTAATATATATAATTTTATAATAGGTATACTTATCCATTTTAATAATTAATGTTATTATTAATAGCTTCAGAGTCCAGAGAGCTGTCACAAATAATTCTTTAATAATTTTTATTTGTCAGCTGGTGCTAGGCACTGTTCTAGATGCTGGGGTTATAGCAGTGAACAAAAATAAAGTTTCTGCCCTTGTGGAGTTTAGAGTCAGTTTAGATAGTGTACAGACTACACACACACACACACACACACACACACACACACACACACACACACACACATGCTGATAAGGGCTGTAGAGAAGAATAAAGCAGGGTAAAGTGCATAAAGAATGATGGAGTAGGCTGGCATTTACTATTTTATGTGAAATGGTCACAAAAGGCTTCTTTAATAAGGTGATATTTGAGCAGATACCTGAAAAAAGTGAGGGTTTGTATTTGTTATCTTTTGCTTCTAACACAGTACCTGAGCAGCTTAAAACAAACATTTCACAGTTTCTGGGGTTCAGGGAAGGCTTCCTGGAGGACATGGCATTTGAACAAAGCTTTAGAAACCAGAAAATGGATTGGGGAGCTGAGAAGAGGGTGGGGACTGAGCTAAGTCAAGGAAGAGTGCTTAAAAGGTCAGGATTGCAGAGAGCTCTTGCTTTGCTGCTTTCTCAACAACGTTTAGTTAGCCCCCCTCTGCCATGCTCACGCTGCCTCTGTACCTCTCCTCTCCAGGGCATCATTAACTTGGGTACCAGTGAGAACAAGCTCTGCTTTGACCTTCTGTCCTGGCGGGTAAGCTCCAGTGCACCTCTGGGTGACATCACCAGCTCCAGGGGCTTGTCTTCTCTTGGACTCCCTGGGATGCTTCCCCCACAAGAGCCTTCTGCTTGCCTCAGTAGCCCCGGCCTGAGAGTCAGGAGTCCAGGTTCTAGATCTTCCTTCGGGGCAACTTTCTATGTGGTCTTGGACTAGTCACTTCCCTACCCTGATCCTGTTTCTTCATTTCTTCAGGCTCTTCCCTTCACTCAGTCCCTCCAGCCAGGTGGGGCCCTGCTTTCAGGGGAAATACTCAGTGGTGTATGGTCAGTATTGAACAACTGGCTTGGGGTGCAACACTGATTTGTAGCTTTTACTAGTTCCCATAATGTAAATATTCCTACCAATGGCCAATATGGCCATTTTCAAGCTACCAATGTGACATCACTGCATGCAGAGTTGGGAAGAGAGGTGCGGTTGCATACATAGTGTGCACAGTGTGCAGTGGCACACTCGTACAGTGTCCCCCTTCCAGACACATAGACAGAAATAACCTCAAAAGAGCAGATAATAGTAAAATGTGGAAACATAATTAGGAGCACTATTGTTTCCATACTTACTACCTTTGCTTTTAACATAATTTACTTATATAATTTATATGTATAATTTGTATAATTTAATTTTTCAAATGGTTGTTTTGAACACCACCTTCACAAAGCTTGCAAAATTCTTGAAAATTTAATAATCAGATTTTTGAGCTAGTGCGAGCCATCTGTAGCAAATCAGTGGAAACACCTGAAAAATGTGTCTCCTGAGGCCTCGGAGACAGAGTTGGGGATTGTTGAGAATGATGCTTAACCCAAAGGGACATGTCCAAAGGCAACAAATCCAGCCTCTAAGAGGAGAGGGGTATAGGAAGCAGGCTGGCTCAGCTCATTCTAATAGAAATAAAATGTGAGCCACATATATAATTTTAAATGTTCTATTAAATGAGTACAAAGAAACTGGCAAAATTTGTTTTAATACTATATTTAGCCTAGTATATTTAAAATATGCCATTTCAACATGGAATCAATGTAAAAAATTATCAATGAGATATTTACATCCTTTTTTCAGATCATGTTTTTAATAACCAGTGTGTCTCAGTTCACTAGCCACATACCGAGTGTTTAATAGTTACATGTGGCTAATGACTTTCATATTGGACAGTGAAGCTCCAGGGGATGAGGAGAAAGAGAAAGGCTGGAGTTTATACGAGTGGCTAATTACCTCTCTTCTTTTGGTCTGCCCAAGTCCCTTACCTTTCTTTGGCATTGTATGCGTGATAACCTGGGAGTCCCTAACTCAGCACCTGGTCAAGGTGGGGGTGGCCTAGAGATGGCCACGTTTTCCAAAGTGTGAGGTTGAACTGAGCCTGCAAGAAGACAGTGGCCTGAGTCCCTCTAGAAGTTGGAGCAAGGACTAAGGTGATGGTACCCAGTTCTGGGGCCTCTTCTGTCACCCCGTGAAGGAGCTGAGTAGCACCATCTCCCAGCACTGCCTCTGCAAATCCACTCCTCTGGTTTTTTAGATGGCAGTATGGTATAAAGAGCACTGGACTACGAGTCAAAAATCCTGGGTGTTGTCTCAGCACTGCTGCTTGCTAGCTCTGTGACCTTGGCTGAGTCACCTCACATTTTGGAGTCTCTGTTACCTCATCAGCGAAATGGGCATGAGAAAACTGTCCCATTCTCACAGTTTCTTTGACAAGGAAACCAATCCCTTGGCTTAGAGGCCCTGGCTCCAGGTGAATGTGGGTGGCAGTGCCGGCCCCCAACATGAGGGTGTGCAACGCTTAGTCCTGCTCTTCCCTCTCTGCCCCCAGCTGAGTCAGAGCGACATGCTGCGGGTGGAGCCGTCCCTGCTGCAGTACCCTGACTGGAGGGGACATCTGTTGTAAGTAGCTGCCATAGGCCTATAGTTCTCAACCCCAGGGCGGGTTTTCTCCCCAGGGGGCATATAGCAATATCTGGAGACATTTTTGATTGTTATAACTGGGAGGGGAGGTGCTACTGGCATTCATTGGGTAGCAGTAAGGGGTGTTGCAACAAAGAATTATCAGGCTCCAAATGTCAACAGTGGCAGGCTGAGAAAAACTGCCCTACGTTGAGGGCCTAGTCCTGGACATTTGGCGATCATGGGGTCTCCTGGAGCATCTGCACAGGACTGGCGCCTCTCCACCCCAATTCCCACCTGAGCTCAGGAGCTCACTAGCTTGGTTTCTCTGTGTCTGAGGCATGGATGGGGAGGGTCTTTGGGTGATGTGTCTTCATTCCCATTTTCTCAATAGCTTTAGAGGAGCCAGATTCAGCTTAAGGGGAGCTGGCTGGAGCCTTCTCCTTCTGGTAAGATGGGAGGTGGTAAATGATGCTAGAACGAGTTTGTGCTTATTGAGCACTTACCAGGGATCAGATGCTGTCCTAAGGGCTTAGTGACCCAGTACGTCTTGATTCCAAAGCATGCGTTCTTATAGCAATTAGGATGGTGGGCCCTTGACTGAGACCGCTGGGCTTGAGTGAGGACCGTACATACCACTAACAGAAAGAGACCTGATTCCCACAGGTCTCAGTTCCTTTGTCTGTAAAACTCTAATAATAATAATAGTAGTTGCATCATAGGGCTGTAATGAAGATTAAATGAATGAAATTCTCCAAATATCAACTGTATAAAGTAAATGCTCAATAAATATTAGCAATAATAACTATGATAACAGTTATAGTAATAGTATTTGTTATTATTAATAGCTAGATCTACATATAGAGTGTTGCTTTTGATATCCCCAAAGGCTGCTGATTGGGTGCGGTCAGCTGTCCTAGAACTACTGAGAATGGAAGTTTCTGTGCCTGCGAATAGTGTCTGGGCTGGGGCAGCGGGGAGGGGCAGGTACCAAGGAGTGGAGGCAAATACCCATCACATTGCCCTCTGGGAAACAAGGAAGGGTAATGGTAGCTGCCAGAGGAGCTTCGGGATGTTCTGTGGGTTGAAGACCCTCTGACAAGCACTGCCCATCTGTCTTATCTCCAGCCTCAGGGAGGAAGTGGCCAGGTTCCTGTCTTTCTACTGCAAGAGCCCCTCACCCCTTAAACCAGAGAATGTGAGTAGCGCCCCTTCCTCTGCTTTTTCTAGTTCTTCTGCTCCCTTCCCCACCTTTTGGCTGGCCAGCGGTGAGGTGAGGCTGGGACCAGCTTTTCACTTAGTTTTGATTTGCTCCAAGTGGAATAAGGAACACACCCTCCCTTCTTTCCCTGTCATCTGAGATACTTAAAGTTTGGGTATAATTTCTGCCCCACTTTGTGCTGTGGCCCCTCTTTGCCTGCACATCTTTGTGCAAGACTCTGAGTAAGGAGCTCCCTCCTCTTTGCTCAGTTGATCTAGAGCAAGGACCCACAAATGAGTCACGTGAATGAACTTGACTATTAGTCAGGAGGGGTCTGTGGCTTTGTTGTGACAGAGCCCCAGAGGGCACTGAGTTGCAACCTGGCTCTCTCCCTCCATGTCATCCTGGAACAGAGGCTGCAGGTTCTTAATCCTTCCTTAAACAGATTCATCTTTGTCCCATCGATGTGTCATCCTCAGGTGGTTGTTCTGAATGGCTGTGCCTCTCTCTTCTCTGCTCTGGCCACGGTGCTGTGTGAGATTGGGGGTAAGTGGACTATGGCCTGCTCAGCAGTGGGAGCTGTCCCCCAGCTACCTGTCCTCAAGGGCTGCATCAGAATGCTTTTGGCCTTAATAGTCTACTAGCCTACAAGGGGCTTAAATAAGTGACTCGATAAGACACCCAGGGATCAGCAGTTCCAGGGGAAGTCAGTGTGGTGCCAGGGTTCTGGGCCATCTCTCTGTGATGACCTTGGCCTTCCCTCATGCTCACAAATGGCTGTCGCATTCTCACAGCAGCATGTCCTAAAGCAGGAAGAAAGGGAGGTTGTGCCTTGCCTGTCTCTGTTTTATCGGGAGGGGGAAATGGGGATATTCTTCCCAGAAGTGTCCCAGCTGAGCTCCTCTTGCATCTAACACCCAGAACTGACTCACAAAGGGGAAGAGAATCATGTTTGGTTAAAACCAGACTTGCTTTATCTCCCAAACTGGGGGAAGGCCCACGCTCCCTGGACTTATTGCTGGTCACATCTAGAAAATATGGTGCTCTCTTAGCAAGGAAGAAAATTTGAACGGCTGCTGAGTAGGCAGCCAGAATACCTGCTACAGGAGCCACAGTTACATGGAGAACACAATTAATGATGATAATATTAGTAACATTTCTTGACCACATGCTACGTTCTAGGCACTGGCCTAAGGCTTTACACTTAGTCTGTCATTTAATCCACACAACAACCCCTGAGAGGTAGGTTTTGTTGTTATCCCCATGTAAAAGATGAGGAAATGAAGGCACAGGGGGTTAAGTAACTCGTCAGAATCACACCCAGAGAGAGGTAGTAACCAGGATTTGAACCACAGAAAGAAGACTCCTTGCCAGGATATAACAGGCAAGTTCCTTGATTGTTCCAGATCGGCATCACGCTTTATCTGTCACTGGAATATGCAGTCTCCCTGCCCCTTTTCTGACGCAGGGCTTTCTCTGGACGTTCCTCGGCTCTGGTGTGGCCCAGTGGTGCTCGCCCAGGCCTGACTCCATGTGACCTTTCCATTCACCTGCACGTTCTCATCTCACAAGTGTCTGCTCTTCTTAGAGCAAAGACTTGAGAGAGACTTGATGGGTTTCTGGCCAGCCCGTGGATTGGCTCCCTTGCGTCATCCATCTACCTCTGGCCCAGTCTCTGTGGCTGGGGAAGGGAACAAGTAGGACAAAGTCTGCCCATTCCAGAGCTGTGGGGGGTTGGGGGGTGGGGGAGTGGACTGTGCTAAGGAGAGGCTGGGAAGGGAGAATAGCTTGACCTATGCCTCCTCTTCAGAAGTGGATAAACGCCTTGGTTCTGTGTTAGAGAAGAACTTTCAGTCCTCTCATCAGCCCCCTTCCACAGCTAGAGGCTCTGCAGTTGCCCCCTCCCTACCAAACAGTCTCAGCCTTTTGTCTGAAGGCCCCAGGCGTGGAGAATCCACTCCTCCTGACGCTGCTGTATTCTATCTCAGGGCAATTCTGTGTGCTGTCAAGTTTTTCCACTTCTTGAGCTCAGATCATCACCCTACAGCTTCAACTCATGGATCCCAGTCTCCTTGGGGAGACTGAGCATGTCAAGTGCCTCAGCAAGATCCTCAAAGCTTTAGTTTCCTCACCAGCAAAGACATTAATAGCACTTAATTAACTTCGCAGAGTGATTGTGAGGATTAAATGAGATAAAATGCAAATAAATGTTTAGCATGGTTCCCAGCAGGTAGTAAGTGCTCAGTGAGTGTTAGCTACTAATCATTAGAAAAGGGACTGATCTTGGTAGATCTAAGCCTTTTTGAAAGAGTTTTGGGAGTTGAGAGATGGAGTATTTCCTAAATGTTCCCCAGGATCATTCAACGCTTGGAGAGGCATGGGGCCAGGGGACAGGGTGTCTGGGCCTTCCAGCCACAGGGTGACAGGTCTTGGCCCACTCTTGCCCCCAGAGGCTTTCCTGATCCCTGCCCCTTACTATGGAGCCATCCAACAGCACGTGTATCTCTATGGCAATGTCCGACTGGTCTGTGTCTCTCTGGACAGTGAGGTAAGAGTTCCTGGAGCCCCAGGTAGGACCTTGACTTTCCTGCAGGTCAAGACTTCCCTAAATCTGAATTTGAGGATGGACATGGGATGAAGTCCATGCTGAGGGCTCAGGGGTTATGGCTGAAAGGGGACTAGAGGCTTCTGCTACCCATGGCCTGTGTTTGGGTTCCCCGGGGGCTCCCTATCTCTCAGCTCAGAGATCTCTGAGGTCAATGTAGAAGTCAAGGGAAGCCCCAGAGAGGCCACACCGAAATCGTGGGATAAGGATGGAGCAGAGCAGACCTTAACTTGGAAGTCCTTGGTCCTCAGTTAGAGGACCTCTGGGGCCTCTTCCTGAAACCTGAATGATAAGGGTGTCCCTGATATGATGGGGCAGGGGTGACTGGTGGTGAGAAGGGAGTGACAGTGACCCACCTGTATTTTTCCAGAGACAGTTCCAAGGGGGATGGAGAGGTCCCCAGAGTTTAGGTTTTGTGGGGAGGAGGGGGGGTCACTAAATTTGGCTGTGGATCTTTTTCCAGGTCACTGAGCTAGGCACTCGCCCTTTCCAGCTCACAGTGAAGAAGCTGGAGATGGCTCTGCAAGGAGCTAATTCTGAGGTCTGGGGATGAAATCAAATCCAAAGCTGGGAGTGGGTGGGTCCGAGCAGGGCACAGGGTAGGGCTGGCACTCTGTGATGGGGCTAAGGGTAGACACGGAACCATTCTGGGGCTTAGCCTGCCCACAGAGGGGCTGGCTTCCCACGAGGGGAGGACTCTGAGACCTCGGTGTATGAAGAACCAACTGGGGACCTTGATTAAAAGTACTACCCTCCCCAACTCCACCTGATTCTGATTTAGCAGGTCAAGTGTGGAGCTTAAAAGTCTGTAGTTCAACAATCTCCCTGGTGATTTGAGGAGGTAGACCCTCTCACTTTGAGGGGATCTGAGGCCCCCTGAAGAAAGACAGGGAGCAGTAGTCCTCCAGTGGTTTCTTTCCAGTCTACTTTTCAAAAATCTGTCAATTTTTTTTTAAATCATAGTCATTGCATGCTCACTGTGGGCATCTTAAACGTGCAAACCCCCACCCACAATTCCACCTACAAAGGCAACTTCTGCTGGCATTTGAGCATGTTTCTCTCCAGGCCTTTTCTGTGTTTTATTTTAATAGCTGATGCTGCAGGTGTGGTTTTCTGCCCTTGTTTGCTCCATGTTGGGTGGGGACCAGGGTCCCATCACATTTTCCTGGGAGCCTGCCCAGGGACCAACCCCATCCTGTGGGACCATGTAGCTCTCGCCTTCTGGAGGAGCTGAGGATCTTCTCCTGCCCCACTGACTGTTTCAGGGTGTGAAGGTTAAAGGTCTCATCCTCATCAACCCCTGGAACCCTCTGGGTGACATCTATTCCCCAGGAGAGTTGCAGGAGTACCTGGAATTTGCCAAGAGGTGAGACACCCCACACATCCGACAGAGTATTTGGCAGGTCAGAGTTCAGACGTGGGCTTTGGGGCACGTCTTTTCACCCTGTTTTCCCCACTGTGGCTCCCACCTTCTTTGACCCGCCCCTGGCAGTGCAGTGGGGAGGTAGCAGTTTGTGGAATGCTAATTCTTTCTTTCTTTCTTTCTTTCTTTCTTTCTTTCTTTCTTTCTTTCTTTCTTTCTTTCTTTCTTTCTTCCTTCCTTCCTTCCTTCCTTCCTTCCTTCCTTCCTTCCTTCCTTCCTTCCTTCCTTCCTTCCTTCCTTCCTTCCTTCCTTCCTTCCCTTCTTTCTTTCTTTCTTTTTAAAACAACAGCTATAGGGTATTGCATACTCCAGGGGCCAGGCACCCTGCTAAATACCTCACATGCTCCATCTCACATAATCCTCCCAACAGCCCTGCTTGGTACACCTACCGTTATTACCCCCAGTTTGCTGAGTCGTAGAGTGAGGGGTGGAGCCAGACTTGAACCTGGGTCTGTTTATATTTTGCTGTCTTGCACTTAACTGTGCCCTGTCTCCATGGGGTGCCTGAGGGCCCCGGTTCTCTCGCGCTGGGCTTCAAAAGGCCCTCTGTCATCTGCTTTGTGTGTGTGGCTTTCTGTGTGTTTAAAAAAATATAGTAAAACATCCAGATCGTTCCTGGATAAAACAAGTTTGGTAACCCTGGGCTAGACTTGGCTCCTCTGGATTTCTGATTCTGGCCTGTAAACCAAGCTCTCTCCTCCCTGCCACCTGCCCCCTCCCACCCGCCTAGGCATGAGCTGCACGTGATGGTGGATGAGGTCTACATGCTGTCCGTGTTTGAGGAGTCAGTTGGGTATCACAGCGTCCTCAGCCTGGAAAGGTGAGGCTGCCCCACCAGAGCTGATGTTGCCACCCTCCACCCCCACCCATGGTGCCTTGGCCCCTCTGTGGCTCTGCCCACAGGACATGGCCTGCCCGAGGATGACTGCTCTTCCATCCAGCTGATCCCACTGTCCTCAGAGCCCCTACTGAGAAGATGAGAAGGTTGAGCCATATCAGTGGTTTTCAAATTATTCTGTGGGGTTTCTGAGAGCTCCAAGGAAGATTCCTTAAAAAGTGGGTGGGAATCTGATCTTTGCTGTTTTCTTCATCCCTCTAATAGCTCCAGCTTCATTATTTTATTTATTCATTCACTCACTCACTCAGCAAATATTCTGGAGCCCCTTGCACGTGCCACGTACTTCTGGCTATTTGGGCTTTTTTATTAGAATTAGTTTGAGCCAAGAATTTATGGCCAAAACACCTTCAGAAACACCTGGACCAGGTCATCTGTAAAGTCTGTGAATCTGGCATTCAGAGATTCTAATCCCCTAAGAACCCTTTCAGCCCTGCTAAGTCCTTCCTCTCAGCTAACCCTCCCAAAGATCTGCCAAGTACATGGAGCATGGGCCCTTACTCCCCTTCACTTATGGATTAGAAAAGTGAGACACGCAGAAGAAGTGGCTTGTCATCTACTCTGAGCCAGACAGTGCGAGGTGCTGTGGATACAACGATGAACAAGGAAGATGTAGGCCCTTTCTGTGTGGAACTTTTATTTCTAGCCAGAAAAAAAGGCATTTTAGCAGCTAAATATACAGATAGTCATTTGATTAAGTGCTAAAAAGAGAAGTTGCTTAGGGAGCCATGAGAGGATTGGTCTGGGGTACCTGGTTGGCCTGGTGTGCTGGGAGGTGATGAGAGGTCTGTTTGAGGAAGCAACACTTGAGCTATGCTCTAAATCAAGTATTTTAAGATCCAATGGCAAATATTGTAGGCTTCACAGGCCATATGGTCTCTGCCATTGTGGCACCAAAGCAGCATAGACAGTACGTATATGAAAGTGTGTCAGTGTTTATTTACAAAAACTGGCAGCAGGCCGGACTTGCTGACTCCTGCTCTAAGGAATGTGTGGGAATTGGTGATTCAAGAGATGAATCCAGGGCTTGACCCAGAACTAGATTCATCTGTCCATCTCCTCATGGGTTCAAACAAACGGGTGGGCTCCTGTGCGTCTGTCGCCTCTGTTCCCACGTTGTGTCTCTGCAGGCTGCCTGACCCTCAGAGGACTCACGTGATGTGGGCCACCAGTAAGGTAAGTTCCTGGCTGGCCTCGAGGGTGGTAGGGAGGTGGGAGGCAGAGAGGTGGGTGGCACTGGCTCCCTCCGTGGAGGGCTGGCCACTGCCTTGGGCGCCTCTCTCCTGCAGGACTTCGGGATGTCCGGGCTCCGCTTCGGCACGCTGTACACGGAAAACCGGGATGTGGCCACTGCAGTGGCTTCTCTCTGCCGCTATCATGGCCTCAGTGGCCTGGTCCAGTACCAGATGGCACAGCTGCTCCGGGACCATGGTGACTACCTGGGCCTGGTCACCTGAGAATCTGGGAGGGTCGTAGTCAGTCTGGGACTGGCCAGGGATCAAGGGTGCTTCGAGCATGAGAAGAATTTAGGGTGGTATCTGAGAGTTCCAGCCATGGGCTCAACTCAGTTATACCCTGGCTGGATGGCACATCCCTTCACCTCCTTGAGCCTCAGTTTCCTCATCTGTAAAACAGGGATCATAATGGTACCCGTCTTGTAGGGTTAATAACTGTGATTTGTCATTCAATTAGAATCATACCTGGCATGTAATAGGCATGGGTCGGTGTGAACTCATTATTTTTAGCTCTGAATGCTTAAAAAAGAGCAGATGCTACTATGGAAACATGTTCTAATGGAACTGTCTCTTTATGCAAATCTGTTCTGCTCCCAGGTTCGGATAGCAAGTTTAGATAGCAAAGGGGACCTGTAATTGCCACCATTTGTTGAGCCCTGCCAGATGTCCTCAATGCATCATCTCATTTGTCCCTCCCCAGAATCCTAGGAAGCAGGTATTCCTGTATTTTCCCCATTGTTTTTATTTATGAGGAAAATGAGGACCAAATACTGCACATCTGCTGTAATAGCAAGAACTTTTAAAATAGTGACAGCATCGAGTGTTGGCAAGGATGCAGAGCAACTGGAACGCTCCTGCACTACTGGGGGCAACGTATAAAGTTAAGCACACACTAAATGGCTCAGCAGTCCCACTCCTAGATATTTCCCCTTATGGTCACACAAAATCCTCTATGTGAGTGTTCATACCCGCTCTATTCACCATCACCCAAACTGGAAACAACCCAAATGTCCTTCCACAGATAAATGGAGAAACAAACAGTGGTGTGTCCACACAGCGAAGTGCTAGCCTCAATAAAATGCATGACACATGGACTTATCTCAAAGGTATTAGGCAGCGTGCAGGAAGTCGGCCTCAAACTGCACTATTGCTGTACGATTCCACTTTTATGACATCCTGGAAAAGTGATGGAGAACAGACCAGTTGTGGAGAAGGGGATGATGAGACTCTATAAATAGAGAGCACGAGGTTATTCTTTGGAGAGAGGGAACTGTTCAGTATCCTCCCTGTGGTGGTGGTTAAACAAATCTATAGGTGTGTTAAAATTCATGGAACTTGATGCAGAAAAAAAAAAAAGTTAATAAAAAAAAGGAGGATGAGGAAGGCGAAGATGCCTAAGGCCCTACATATCATCGGTGGCCACCTGGGGTCTGAGCCTCTCAGCCTGTGTGACTGGGAAGCATGCTTTGTGAGTGGATTAGCCTTTGGTTAGGGTCTGCCTCCTAAGGGACTTTGTCTGCAGGACCTGGAGCTGTCAGGGTCAAGTATCAGATTTAAGGTGCTTTTTACCCAATACTGAATATTCCCATCACCCCTCAATCAACTGCTTAGAGGAGGGGCTCACCTGGTCTTGGCAGCTCATGGCCTTTTTCTTTTCAGCATCTGAGACTCACAGGGCAGAGTGCAAGGTTGATGGAAGACTTATCTTTGGGCTTCACTTTTCACCCAAACAGACTGGATCAACCAGGTGTACCTGCCAGAGAACCACGCTCGGCTCAAGGCTGCCCACGCCTATGTCTCTGGAGAGCTCAGGGCCCTGGGGATCCCTTTCCTGAGCCGTGGGGCAGGCTTCTTCATCTGGGTTGACTTGAGGAAGGTAACGCAGGTGGAGCTGCAGGTGGGGAGGGAGTTTAAGCCTCCCTCCAGCAAGTGAGGAACAAGGGCATCTTCCTCAGCATCCTGAGCCCATTCTCCCCTCCCCAGTATCTGCCCGAGCTCACCTTTGAGGAGGAAATGCTGCTTTGGCGCAAGTTTTTGGACAACAAGGTGCTGCTGTCTGCCGGCAAGGCCTTTGAGTGTAAAGAGCCCGGGTGGTTCCGCCTGGTCTTCTCAGACAAGGCCCATCGGCTTCGCCTGGGTGAGCAGTCTGCCTTCCCAGCCCCCTCCTTGCTGTCCTTTTCCTTCTGGCCCCATGTGTGGCCTCAGCCACCTCTGCTTGTTCATCCCCACCCACCCAGCCATCAGTGCTGACAGGGCCCTCACCTCCCCTTCCCAGGGATGCAGAGGGTCCGGCAGGTGCTCGAGGGACAATCTCAGAAGGCAGAAGACCCCTCTTCCTGTCAGACCCAGGAGCCCAGAGGCCAGCACAGGTGAGCTGGTTGTTGCCTCATGGCCTCTGGGCCTGGCAGCCACTGCCGACTTGGGTCTTTAGAGCTGCAAAGACTAACTGTGAATGAGCCATTTGCCAGGAAGATTGCCTCATCCATGAAGAAGAAGAACTGTTTGTTCCTTGCTTCTTTTGGTGGGAGAGAGAGACTCCTTAAGTTGTGGCTCGATCTGACCATTCTCCTCCCCTTCTATTAAACAAAACTGGGAGAAACCAGAAGCCTGTTATGAGTGATTTACAGAATGGAGGAGTCGTGACTGCCCTCAGCCTCCTGTGGATGTGAAAAGAAAACAAACAACCTGTACCTCCTTTTTAGCAGCACTTTTGTTCTTTCTCCTTTGCTGCCAGGGAAACAAGTCTAAGGAACAACACATATGAGAAAGTATGCCCCACCCCCCAAAAAGTGATAATTTCAAAACTACAAGGAGAAAGGAGTTAGTTCTACATATTCACATTGTGTTCCACACACTCTGGATGCGTGGGCCTAATGCACACCTACCTGGGGCCTGAGACAGGTAAACAAGACCATGTGAGATGCTCTTCTTCCTCTTCTTTCCTGGGAAGAAGCCACCTTCACTGATTATTCCAAATCAGAGTGACTTAGTCATGACCCTGGGGGGAAGGCATGGGGCTGGACCCTGAACCGAGGCTGCTGTGGAGACTAGCTGACCCAGGCTGGCCTTTCTATCCTAAGAATGCAAAGGACTGCCCAACCGCACTCCCAGGGGTGCTTTAGTTCAGACTCAAAGATGCTTTCTGATCTGACCTTAAAGCCATATTTCTTTTCTGCCGAAGAGCCTTCTCTGATGGTGACACTCCTATTTAGAAAAGCTGTCTCTTTTCTTGTTCCTCTTTTAAGTGACTGTGGAATTGGTGTTTCCTTTCTATTAACCATGTTTGGTTTAGAGTTTGTTTTCCTTTTTCTTTCTGCCTATCATCCATTCATTCCTCTTCCCTGTCTTTTCTTAAATAATGTCTACATGCCAGATGCTATGCTGGGTTAATTCTATGTATTATTTCTAACTCTTAACTCCGGGAAGCTGACATTATTATCCCTCATTTTAGAGATGAGGAAACTGAGTCTCAGCGAAATGGAATGATAGTCTCAAAGTCACGTAACTAAAATGTATCAGAGCCAGGAATCAAAGTAAGGTTGGTTTGGTTCAAAATCCTGTGCTCTTTGCACTCAGATGATGCCACTTTCCTCAGAAGCCATGCCCTTTCTAACTTCTACTTCCATGTCTCCTGACTGACTAAGTGGGTCTTGTGCCATCTTTGCTTTGTCCTGTACTTTTCAAGGGGGTAATGTAATATCTTTCTACAGCCTCTCCTCTATTAAGCACTGAGTACTAGGACACTTTTCTACCTTCTTGGAGATTTCAGGTAGGTCCTGGCTCCTATTTTCTGTCCCGCTCTTCTCTGCAGTCATCCTCTTCTTTAGCATCTTGTAGTTTCTGATATCACAGCTTCTGTACCTTCTCACCTCTAATTATGTGCGTGGTTTCTACTCCTAGAAATGTAATCATACTGTTTTAGCCACACTGGATTAAAAAACACTTGCTCTTTCTGATCGCTTCTTCTTCTTGGTCACATCTGTGCCTTTGCTCATGTCTTTTTCCTTTGCTTCGATTGCCCTATTCACCTCTCTACTTGTAAAAATCCAAGATATCCTCCAGGACCAGCAAAGACATCAGCTCTTGCATGAAGTATTCCTACGTCTTTCCAACTGGGCATGATTGCGTTCTCTTTTGAGCCCTGTGGCATTATCTTTATATTCTCTGCCACTTTTGCTCTCTTCTTTGGCTAATCTTACTTGTGCATTTGTCTTCTTTCTGTTGAGCTCCTCCAGAGTCTGGGCATTCTTTTGAATTAACTCAGAAAATACTCATTGAGCACTTACTATGTTCCAGGCACTATGCATGCCTGGGGTTGTAAAGTGAATAAGGTAGGCAGGTTCCTCAAAGGCTGTGCCTAACATATGTCTCTAATGCAGAAAGTCCTCATTTAATTAAAGAATGAATGGTTAATTAAAAGCATACACATATACATTTAATACAGAAAAAGAAAAGAAGAAAGCAGAATGCTCTCCATTTAGTTCTCAAATGGGGTTTATGCGTGCTAAATTTCCAATCATTTATGTGTGCGTGGAGAGGGAGAGAATGTGAATTTTGAGGTCAGGGTAATGCTTTTCTGGGTGTGGAGACACAGAATGTGGGTCTCCTATCTCCAGAATACCCTCGTCCCAATCTCCCTGGATCTGTGACAAGCAGACATTAACTCACAAGAATATTGAAACTGCTCTTGCTGCTGGAAGCCCCATGGATAGTTAAGCTGTAAGTGTCGACTTTCCACCAGATGGCGCGAAGGTATAGTTGGGACCAGAAATGGATTTGGGTTCTGCAGCCAGGACCAATAAATTGCATAGGCTCAGTGGGGTCGTTTCGTTACCCTCAGTGACATTATGCTGACTTTTGATTAAGATTTTTAGGGTTCACTTACTATACCTTATGACAGGATTTTACTGTGCATCTGGAAGGCTAGATCATGTAAATAACGCAGAAATAAAATAAAAACACATCTCTCTCCCCCCATTTCTGCCTCCACAATTTCTCTCCCTGAATCTTAAGTGGATTTTTCTTGGATTCTTTCCAGAAAACAGATTCTACAGATGCCTGAATATAAGCACGTGCACATATATTTTCTCTCTCCCGTTTGTCTGTGTAGCTATCGATCTATTTTTTTTTTTTTTTTTACATAAAAGAGGTCATCCTTGCACAATTTTAGCCCATGCTTTCATATGAGCATATCTTGAAGATATTTCCGTGCCAACAGATCCAGGCATTCTTGCATTGCTCCGTTCTCATCACGTTTCAGAACTTATTGGGGCCGTCCGTGTCCAGCTTTCCTATTGTTAGAGACAGAACTGCAACGAATATCTTTGATAAACGTTGTCGAGACTGTTTGCAGGGTGGACCCCAGGCAGAGAGAGGCGTGGCTCACCGCGTTTCACATTTGATGGGCACTGCCTAACGGCCCTCACACGCTCGCCAGTACCCATTTTAATAGACCATGTACGCTTTGGGTCCGTTTTATCACAGTTTCACAAGTGGAGCATGCCCCCCGCCCCCGTCGTTCCGGCTTCGCAGCTTCGCGGGGAGCCTCGCTTGGAGCCTGACCTGGGCCGGTCCGCGTGGGAGGAGCCCCCGGCGCGGCGCGCAGACTCCTCCCGGCCGGCAGGGGGCGCGGCGGCGCGCGGCCGCTCGCGCATGCGCAGTGCGCTCGGTGCCCGCCGCCCAGCCGGCTCGCAGGCGCCGGACTCCCCGTCGCTCGCTCGCCCGGCCCCGGCGCGGGCGGGGGCGGCCGCCGACCCCCCGCCCCAGACAGTGTCCTCATCCCCCGCCCCCGACCCCCGGCACCCTGCGGCCCGAGGCGGCGAGCGAGCGCGGGGCCGAGCGGGACGCGGCCGAGGTGAGCCGGGGGCGCGCGCGGCGGGCCGGGCCGGGCCTCCCCGGGCCGCGGGGCGGGGATGCGGGGCGGGGCGGGGCGCCCGGGGCCGGGAGCGGAGGCCGGGACCCCCGGGGCCGCCCGCGATGGCCGGCCGCCTCCTTCGTCCTCACCGGGCCACGGCCCGCACTCGCTTCCCACCTGCATCCCCTGTGTCTGCCCACGCCCGCCCACGCCCGTCCACGCCTGTCAACGCCTGCCCACTCCTGTCGCCCGTCCACGCCCGTCCACTCTTGTCGCCTCTTCACTCCTGTCCACTCCTGTCTCCTGTCCACTCCTGTCGCCTGCCCACGCCCGCCCACGCCCGTCCACTCCTGTCGCCTCTCCACTCCTGTCCACGCCTGCCCACGCCTGTCCACTCTTGTCACCTGTCCACGCCTGCCCACTCCTATCCACGCCTGCCCACGCCTGTCCACTCTTGTCGCCTGTCCACGCCTGCCCACTCCTGTCCACGCCTGCCCATGCCTGCCCACACCTGTCCACTCCTGTCTACTGTCCACGCCTGCCCACTCCTGCCCACGCCTGTCCACGCCTGCCCACTCCTGTCCACGCCTGTCCACTCTTGTTGCCTGTCCACGCCTGTCCACGACTGCCCACGCCTGTCCACTCTTGTCGCCTGTCCACGCCTGCCCACTCCTGTCCACGCCTACCCATGCCTGCCCACACCTGTCCACTCCTGTCTACTGTCCACTCCTGTCCACGCTTGCCCACTCCTGCCCACACCTGTCCACGCCTGCCCACTCCTGTCCACGCCTGTCCACTCTTGTCGCCTGTCCACGCCTGTCCACTCCTGTTCACGCCTGCCCACTCCTGTCCACGCCTGTCCACACCTGTCGCCTGTCCACGCCTGTCGCCTGCCCATGCCTGTCCACTCCTGTCCATGCCTGTCCACGCCTGTCAGCTCTTGTCCACTCCTGTCCACTCCTGTCGCCTGTCCACTCCTGTTCACTCCTGTCGCTTGTGCACTCCTGTCCACGCCTGTCCACTCCTGTCGCCTGTACACCCCTGTCCACTACTGTCTCCTGTCCACTCCTTTCTGCTCCTGTCTACTCTTGTTGCCTGTCCACTCCTGTCCACGCCTTTTTTATATTTCCCGGGACCTTGCAGTGAGTGTCCTTTTCCTGCTGTGCCCACCCTCCCATATAATACAATTATTACCTGGAGGTGCCTGATCCCTCCCACGGGGATTTCTCGTGCCCTGGGTGCTCTGGGGCATCCTGGGCAGTGCCGGAGGCCCGGGGCAGGGTTGGGTGCCCCAGCCCCTCTGACAGAGGACTTGGTGGGGAAAGGTGGCCCTGGGCATGGCCTTGAAGCTCTCATGGGGCTTTTGGAGTTTTCCTGCGGGCGGTGGGAACTAGATCTATGTGTGTATACGGTTTGGAGACTCAAAGAATGGCTTAGGCCGGTTTTAAATTCCGAGACAGTTGAGGGCTCTAAAGACGCACTTGGACGTGGCTTGTATGTTTCAGAGCTCACCACTTATTCACGGGAATACACTGTATGATTCAGCTTTCATCATTTCTCACTTCCTCTGATTTCAGCCTCCTGGTTGTCTGTGCTGGTAGGAGTGGAGTAGATTTTCGTTAAGTGACCCTGGCATTGCCAATTGAGGAGTGAGAAAGGTTGTTCTAATCCAGGCTTTTGAAGGTGATCAAGAGAGGCAGCTTCCCGTGTGAAGGGCCCAGGCTCCCAGGCCCAGAGTGCCGTCCTCCAGAACCTAGTATTGGCATTTTCTAGTTGTGTGCCATTGGGCAAATTACTTAACCTTGCTGTTGCACTTTCTCTGTCTGTAAAATGAGGGTAATAACAGCTTGTCACATGGCCCTGTTAGGAAGATTAACTAAGTTAATACAAAGTACTTAAAACATCCTGGCATAAAGGGGAGCAGTTATTTTTTATTTGTTTATTTTAACTGGAAAATTTTAGGGCTGTTTAGCCATAATATAATGTTAACTGTAAAGAACTCTCTCAGGTAAGGCAATGAATTTCCGATTTTTCTGTTTTTGCTAACATTTGGTTCCTTTGTTTTCAGGCACAGTTGGGTTAAATATTAGTGTAGCAGTGATCCTGGGTGTCCAGCTATGAGGGCTCTTCTAAAAAAGATTAAGATAAAAGACTATGATTCAAAACAGTGGACCAAGTGAATTGGATACAGCCTAAAGCACCAAGGAAAGGTTATTCAGGCAAATTTTAGGAATAAATAATTCCAGGAACAGAAAATGCATCTCATCTGGACAGGAGAGTGGGGTTAAAAGATTTTTCCAGTGACTCAGGGCTTGACAGCCAGCCAGAGGATTCCAGTAATTTGCAGGGACAGGTTTGATGCATTTTGAGGAGGGTGAAGTTTGTAGGGCTTGTTGTGAAATTCTTGTTTCGATCCAGTAATTGTGTTATATGGGACAAACATTCATTAGTAGGAGATTCCTTTTGGTCTGTCCTTTTCAGGGAAACTCATGCTAGGGGAGAGGAGGGTACTTAGGGTACAGAAAATCAGTTTGTGGAAGTACCTAGCCATCCTCCCCACCTTCGGAAACTATCATCCAAGAAGGAAAATAATCAGTTACCACCATATAATATCTCAAAACTTGGACCCGGAACAGTGTGTGCACTGATGGAACTGGGCAGGGTGGAGACACGCATTCATTCAACAGACATTTATGGTTACACGAAATGAGTCCTAGACACAGTATTAGATGTTGGGAATCCTGAACAGAGAAGGAAAACTGTACTAGGAAATAATAACCAACAGAGGAAACAGACTTACAATTACTTAGCTAATTAATATGATATGGCAAGTGCTATAATGAAATATGTAAAAAGTATGTGGATGCTCACAGAGAAGTTTCTGTCTCCAAAGTACCTCTTAGGAAGGGGCTTTTTCTTCTTTTCTCATTCTTTTCTTTTTCACTTAAGGCTTTCACCTCATCTATTGAGTTTTTATTCTACCCCAGGTGCTCACCATCTCTCTCAGCCATTAGGAACAGATTGGTGGGAGCTCACTTAGCCTGTGGGGCGATACCTCAGAAATGTGAGTTTACTTCTCTGGGGACAGCCCTCCACTAGTAGGGGATGGGCTTTGGTGGATGAAAGCCGTCACTCCCTATCCTTCAAAGGGACAGTTCTAAGGTGTCTTTTTCAGAGGGACCCTAGCAGGCTGCGGTCCATTTGCCCCACTCAGTACGGTAACCAGTTCCACAATGCACCCTAGTGGCTCTGTTCTTCCCTGACTCCTTACTCCTTCATTCTGGCTTTCTGGATTCACCTTCTGCCAGAAACATGCACACAAGTCACTGTTTCTTAGTTTGGCAGAACGTAAAGTAAGACAGCTGGTCCTAGAGGTGCCTCTAGAGAGCGGGCCCTGAGAATAATACTGTGAAACTGGAATCACTCATCCTCAGATGCCAACAGGGTCCCCTTGGCTGGTGGTAAGTGAGGTGTCGATAGCCGCGGTACTCGCTAGCATCACAGTTGTAAGACTCACCAGCAGCGGTTGAGATTGAGATTGAGGTAGAAGGGAAATCGGGCTAGTGCAGTAGCTCTAGCATGTGGACAGTGGTAATGACAGGGGTAGCAGAAGTGGGTGGCTCTTGTTACCTCCCTCAGAGGCCTTGAGGTAAGAGCAGGCTCAGATCAGCAAGGTGTCAACTCAGGACACACTGTGAAAGACAGAAGGCTCCACGGCAGCATCACATGCAGCTGGAGGGCAGACTGTTGAAAATCAGGCCCAGAATTTAATCATAACTCTGGCAAAGTTGCAGAGGACGTTGAATGCACAGCCTTGACAGGTTATTTCTGCTCAAGTCAGGGGTGAGACCTGTGATGGAGATATTTGGGTGGAGGCACTGAGGACTTTGAGCTCCCGGATTTCCTTAGCTCCTCCGGGCCAGCAGAAGGTTCCATCTCTCCGCTGTAGAGAACAACTTCTGCTTGCCTGGACCCTGTGCACAGACCTCACTTGAGGCACCTACATGCCTTCCAGGATGGTGCTTATCCTCCTCAAGGTCTGCCTCCCCCTCCCTTCAGATCTCAGCATTGCCTCAGCAGGCATTGCCTCAGCAAGTACGGTCCTGCTGAGTAAGTAGTTTTAGTAGTGAAAGAGCTGTAGGACCTGATTCACAGAGACCAGCTGGAATGGGGGAGTGCCGCGTCCAGCGCGGCCCTGGAAAACAATCCTGAGTGAGGACGGTGGGAGATTGAGAAAAGAAAGAAGACAGAGAGCTGGGATCAGGAGGCCCACCATCCACTGACGATGGAGTAGAGAGTGACTTTATTTGTGCAAGTTGCTTTTATACAAGAGCATACTTTTGCTGGCTAAAATGAGATTACCCCCACCCAACCTCCACATCTTACTATAATCATTTCCATTTCCACAGGGTAACCTACACAGCCCACATTGTTCTCTGATCAGTTCTCACTTCCCATTCTTAGGATTTGTGGAGGTGAGGCAGCCCTTGCTCAGCCTCACAGATTGCAAGGATCTTGTCAGCTTGCCACCCCTTCTCCACAGGGGAGCACATGTGGGAGTGAATCTTGAGGGTGTTACACCAAGATTGAGGGTACTGGTGGACTATAAAGCTGGAGGGGAGGCAGAGACTGTTGGCTTGGGGGCATTCTCACATCTTTCAGGATTTAAGGAACTGGCAAGGATAACTAGAGTCAGTCCTGATATGCTGCTGGGTGGGCTCCTTGAAGCTTGGACCAGGCAATGGCTGGTGCCACTGGTTCTCAACTGAGTGATTTTGCCTCCCCTGCTGAAATTTTGCAATGTCTGGATATATTTTTAATCGTCAGTATCAAAGATTGCTTCCTTCTGTTGAGCAAGAATTCTCCTAAACTTCCAACATTGCACAGAACAGCTCCCCACAAAAAAGAATTACCTGGCCCGAATTGTCGTTAGTGCTGATATTAAGAAACCCTGGCCTACATTAAATGAGGTGGAGGCGCCTGAATTGTCTAGGCAGAGTACTGAGGAAAGGATTGGAAGGAGGTTGGAGGTGGACATTTGAAGCGTTTATTTCTCAAAGCCAGAGATGCGCTACCTCCCCAAGTTTCCAGGAGGGCACACTCCCGCCACTCTGGTAATACGGACTGTCCAGTAACGGGACCACTCTGAGAAGCTCAGTGTTGGCTGTCCTCTGTAGGCCAGGATTGACTTGAGGAGGTATGACCATGGAACTGGGTTCCCAAGCATCTGTGAGGATAATAGGATTCTGAAATAGCAAAGGCTGTTGGTGCCACTAACCATCGGAGGCAAGGCAGATGCAGTACCCGTGTGAGCATCCAGACCCAACTCCCAACCTGTATGTCGTGACCCACGGTGATGCTACTAGAGCCTGATGTTGCTAGGGGCAGTACAGACGGGTGGCTGCCAGGAGGTATAACCAGAAAAAAGGAGCTGGCAGGTGCGTGGATGTCTCATCACCTGGTTTTCTGATGTGAGGGCTCAGACCCATCGCCTGCAGACTGAGAGGGAGGCTGGTTCTCTTTGAAGAGGGACTTTGCGACATTCCTGCTGCACGTACAGACAAATGGTGCCTCTGTTTTTCCTCAAGGGAACCTCAGCTTTTTGTCAGACTAACTGTACATCAACGAAATGATAATAACCAGACCTTTTGAGGGCTGTCAGCCACAGGGTCTGGGCTAATAATAATAGCACCAGGCAGCCCTCCATCAGTAGCGCATGGGAGTTGGCAGATAAATGCCCTAGCTTTTCATCTTCCTGAGGGACCAGACTAGTCTACGTGCTTCCTCAGAGGGTTCCTAGAAGCCCTAAGGCCCCTGTTGCCCACAGCAGCAGCCAGCTTAACAATTCCTTATTGGCCTTCCTTTCTTCCCCTGTCTCTCTCTCCTTGCTCAATCACTCTGGCTTCTATCAGCACCTCCATCTTTGTCTTTGGTTCTTTATTTGGGGAGGGGCGAGGACAGATGGACTTGATCTATGATAGATAGGAAGCAAAACTGATGCCTAGGGCTCTAATGTAGTGGGTATCAGCTCCCTCTTCTCTCCAGTCCTTCCTGACCCCTTGGAACTCTGGAGCCAGGTCATACTCCTGACAGCAGAGTTCCTGTGGCTCTGGGTCCGCCTCAGGGCTTGGTGGTGTTAGACTCTTCTTACGTTTAACTGTTCTGGTGGGTAGAAGGTGTCTCATTGTGGTTTTACTTTCCCTGACCATAAATGAGACCAAACGTCTTTGCAAAAGTTTATGTGCCATTTTTGTTTTCTGTGAAATTTCTGCGTAAATCTTTTGTTCAGTTTTCTATTCTTTGTTTGTTTTGCAGTTTTATTGCTTTGTAGGAGTTCTGGTTACTAATCCTTATTGGTTGTATGTATTGCAAATATCTTCCGGTTTGTAGACTGGTGTCTTATGATGAAAAAGTTCTTAATTGTAACCCTGAATATATCATTTTATTTTTTTATGGTTTGCACTTTTTGTATTGTTTTAGAAATCATTCTTTGCCCAGAAGTCATAGATATTCTCTGTTGTGTTCTAAACATTTTATAGTTTTGTCTGTTATGTATAGCTTTTTAATCGGCCTTGGATAGATTTTTCTTCCCTCTGGTTGCTTTTAGTATTTTTCTTTGGCTTTCTCTCTAGTGGTTTTACTTTGACATTTTTAGGTGGGGTTTTCTTTGTATATATTCTGGTTGGAGTTGAGCATTTTGAATCCGAGTTGATATTTTTCATTATTTTTAGAAAAAGCTTAATAGAAGACAGCTGGATTCTCAATATTTGCTTTTGCTTTGACTGTTTGCAGTATCACACATCAAGTAGCCTCTGGAAAATGAAAGTGAAAAAAATAATGTCAATATTATTATAGACCCTTTGAAAGGATCATGGGGAACCCCTGGAGTCCCAAAACCACACTCTGAGAACCACTAGTCTAAGATTTTGGTATTGAGATCATACTACCTTCCTAAAATAAGCTGTAGAGTGTTCCTTCTTTTTTCTGAACTCTGGAATAATTTGTGTAAAATTTGAATTATTGTTTCTTAAATGTTTAATGTTAGAAAATCTGGGTCTGGAATTTTCTTTATAGGAAGATTTAAAAACTTTTGATTAATTTTCTTTAATGTTACAGAACTATTCAGGTTTGCTATTTTTCTTTGTTTTAAGTTAGACTTTAAAATAATTTTTTCATTTTATCTCAGTTTTTTAATATATTTTTATAAGTTCATTGGTATCATCTTATCTTTTAAATACAGGAAGCAGATAGAATTATGGTCCCTCACCATTACAGATGTTTATTTGTGCTTTTATTCTTAGTTCGATTAATCATACCAGAATAACTTTAAATGTCCATTTTATTCATCTTTTTAAAAAAACAACTTTTAGCTTTGTAGAGCCTTTCTATTTTTTTTTTAATTTCTGTTTCATTTTTCATTTTCTTCTATTATCTTTGGGTTTGTTTTGTTGTGAAAATGTCTATTCTTATAGTTAATCTGCAGCTCATGAAAATTTGTAAAGCTCACGTGTGAGGCGATTGCTTTTTTTTTCCTTAACCCCAGTTTGTTTTTTTTAGTATGCAGACTGTATTTTTTAAACTTTAAGTGACCCAGTATTGGGTTTTATAAATGATATAGTAGGTTATGGCCAGAATTTTTAAAAAGCAATAAAATAACAGAATAGAAAAATAGCAGTGTTCACCAAATGTTCTATGGCTAGGACTGTGTACTAAGGTTAAATGTTGTTTTGTTAAACTTTTATTTCAAATACATACATACACACACATACACATCTGTGCCTGTATTGGGTCACAATATAAAGTATGTTTCTTATTGTAAGTTTTGCTTTAAAAAAGGAAATTTGAAAGTCACTGTGTTAAAGGGTAGTTTGACTAATTTTAGTGAAGATGTTAGATCTGGTCACACGAAACAATACATCTGAGGAGCTTGCTAAAATGACAGATGCTTTGACCCTATTTTAGACCTGCTAGTACAGACCTCTGATGCTGGGGCCAAAGACTCCATTTCAACAGGCTCCCTGTGTGAGCCTCAGCCTTTGGGTGTCTGAGAACCACTGATTCGGGATGTAAACAAACCTGGAGAGCCTGTGGGGAGTTCTGACTTGGAGCAGCAGAGGGTGTACCTCCTTGCATCCTTTCATCCTGAGACCTCCTGTCCATGAACTCTAGGAGGGACACATAAGTGGCAAGAAAGCTATTGGAGCGGGCAGGGCTGGAGGTAGTAGGGGGTGGGGGCAGGCTGTGAACATCCTGTTGGTTGGTAGAATGACAGAAAAAAATGAAATAGCGCTCATGTCTGAATTTCTGTCATAGAATCAAATCAACAAGCACGTATCGAATGTCTGATGTGTATACCCCAAAGATGAGGATCTTTAGGCTTAAAATGTATGAGCTTTCCTACATTAGTCTGTGATATGCACATTTCTTATGTCCTGGCTCATGGTCTTAGAGGGATACAGACAGAAATCATTCACAACTGCCCACATTTTATCCAAAAAGCTGGGAAAGATTCTAGCATTCACGGCTAGGCAGTACCTTGCTAGGTAGGCAGGAGGCAGTTTTACAGTGTGGGCAGTGACTGGGGAGAGCTCTCTTTAGCCAAAGTAAAAACGGTCGATAAACCCTATGATGGTCTGTGAGCTTTCCAGTTATTTTCCTTTATATTAATAGCTTTTCTGAAAGATGACTGAGTAGAATCAGTCCATTTTGTAGATTAGGACTTTGACATGTTGAATGCCACAGTAGCTCGTGTAACATGGTGAGTCTGTGACATATGATACGCTCAAGGCTCTACCCTCCCCACAGAGTGTCTAGGCATCAGGTGGGTGAGGTTTTTTTGGTAAGGATCTTAAATTGTGATCTATAGGGGAACTCTGCAATTTCGGTTGAGGACTAAGAATTTTCTATCAGTCGGTCATCCTTATTAGCTGTTTCATTTAGCTATGGCTGAGTAACAAACCAACCCAAAACTTAGCAGCTTAAAAACAACTACAATCACAGATTTACTCAAGATTCTGCCGTCCACGTGGAACTTGGTGGCTGGCTCTTTGTCCACTTCACATGGCTTCCAGTGGGGTCTCCCTGAGGTTGCCTGCAGTTGGGAGCGCTACTTCCTTAGAGATGACAGCTGGGTTCCAAGAGGACAAAAGCAGCAGCTATAGGGTCGTTTAAAGCCTGGGCCCAAAAGCCGGAGAATGTCACCTCCAACACATTCTCTTGGTCAAAGCTGGTCACAAGGCTTGCCCAGATTCAGGGGGAAGTGGGATAGATTTTACCTTTTGATTAGAAAAGTCGTATGCACATTCACTGAGGAGAAGAATGGTTGACACCCATCTTGGAAACTGATCACCACATTGGCCTTTCTTCTTCTCCCTCTTTCCCTAACCTCTCTCCCTGTTCCTTTCTTCCTTCCATCTGAGTATGTCAGCTAGCACCTTCAAATACAATGTTGGCGTGTATTTTATTTGAAGATTACTCTTCTCTAATACCCTTGCCACCACTTTATTGATACTTTTCTAGTGGTATTTTTATATTTTGCATTTTGGTACAGTTCTGTTTGTCTTACTTTCCTTAATAGAATATAAGTTCTTCAGAGGTGGAGTCTTTGCTTTCTTCTTTGTTTCCTTCACAGTGCATGATGGGTGCTCGGCAGAGGGCTGAATGCACAAATGAATGAAAACAGATTTTATTTAGAACAACTGTCAGTTTGTCCAGACAACACATCAGTTTATATTAGGCAAGTGTTTAACAAACAGAACAACTGTTTTTAGCTATTCCACTTTTGATTTTTCTTCTTTGGTCAACACCTGTCTTCCTAGGCTCCACACATTTATCAGCTCATGCTTTCAGTGAACATATGTTTGTAGAATATGGTTCTATTGCATATTAATATTTATATTAAGTAGTACATGTAGTATTAAATATCAAAGATATATAGCATATATTTATATGTAAGAGGACAGTCAAAAGTTACTTTATTATTTCATCAAATCACTTTAGGGAAAGAAATAGGTATATTAAAAGTCAAATAGTTCTTTCAACTATTATTTGCCATCCTAAATGTTTTATTTTTTTCATTTTCTTGCCTGGTAACCAGGAGTGTAAGGAAGAGGCTGTCTGTGCCATTATGTGTGCGTCGGCCAAGTACAATATCCGGGGTCCTGCCCTCATCCCAAGAATGAAGACCAAGCACCGAATCTACTACATCACCCTCTTCTCTGTTGTCCTCCTGGGCCTCATTGCCACTGGCATGTTTCAGTTCTGGCCGCATTCCATTGAGTCGTCGAATGACTGGAGCGTAGAGAAGCGCAGTGTCCGCGACGTGCCGGTGGTCAGGCTGCCCGCCGACAGTCCCATCCCCGAGCGGGGCGATCTTAGTTGCAGAATGCACACGTGTTTTGATGTCTACCGCTGTGGTTTCAACCCGAAGAACAAAATCAAGGTGTACATCTACCCTCTGAAAAAGTACGTGGATGACTTTGGCGTCCCAGTCAGCAACACCATCTCCAGGGAGTACAATGAACTGCTCACGGCTATCTCAGACAGTGACTACTATACCGACGACATCACCCGGGCCTGCCTGTTTGTCCCGTCCATAGATGTGCTGAACCAGAACACGTTCCGCATTAAGGAGACGGCGCAAGCACTGGCCCAGCTCTCTAGGTATCTAGCACTTTTCAGACCAGAGCCAGGTCCTTCAGGGAATCAGGGAAGGGCGGGAAGAGGAACATTTCTTCTCCTAAGCTGACTTCCAGCTACCCTCTCTTTTCTCATGGGATGGGATGTGGATGGGTGACTGACTAGTAGCATGAGCCCAGTGGCCCCTGACAGTAAAGAGCAGTCTGTCTGCCATCTATGATGCTGCTGCGGGCTCCCAGCTTCTTAGAGTCTAAAAAACATAAGGATGGTTTGTCTTCCTGTACTTTTTAAATTTAAATGCTTTCCCTTTCTTACTCTGATAATATGTGTTCACTTTAAAAATGTCTGAAAATGCAGGTAATCAAAAAGAATATAAGACTCATTTTGTAATATTCTGAGAGATAATCGTTTTAATGTTTTTTTGTATAAAAATGTACATATGTATGTTTATATATTAATTTTTGTCAAAAATGGGAGCACGTGGTACATATTCCCTTCCTGCCTTTTTCTCTTAATAGATCATGAATGTATTTTCAAATAATTTCATATTATTTTACTAAGTAATTTTAAGATTTATATGTGTATGAGAAGTGGCCCTGTTGGAGACTGGGGATACTTGCTACTTGTTGTTCAGTAGCTGATTCTTATTTTTGTTTCATCAGTGACATGACATGTGAATTCTCCTACATGTTTAATTTCTTAATAGGTGGGATCGAGGTACAAACCATCTGCTGTTCAACATGCTGCCTGGAGGTCCCCCAGACTATAACACAGCTCTGGATGTCCCCAGAGACAGGTTGGTGTATTTGGCATTATCTCTCGGTGGGTTTCTGTTCATGTGAAATCATATTCCTAAGCCTACTGGGACTTACTTTGTAATCAGAATTATTTTAATAAAAAATTGCCCTAGGCATTTCCTTTCTTGAGACCTTCTTTACTCTGTTGTGGAGAACCAGTGAGAGCTGATATTCTAGCATAGCGTCTTAAAAACTATATTTCTTCATTTGAGTTATGCTGTCCTGTGTGCAGCACTCCCACCCCCTAAGGCCTGGTTCATGATTGGCAAACTCTCTCAATTTGGGAGCTTTTGCCAAAAGTAGAGCCACAGCTTGCTAGGGAAGAGGTCACGCGTGTGTGAAAGTGATGCCTACTGCTTGTGATGTAGGGAAATGTGGCCACTCTGATTATCATTTACTCTCTTGTTTCAGTCCCTCTCTCCCTCCCTCCTTCCCTCCTTCCCTCCCTCCCTCCCTCCCTCCCTCCCTCCCTCCCTTCCTTCCTTCCTTCCTTCCTTCCTTCCTTCCTTCCTTCCTTCCTTCCTGTTTTTCTTTCCCTCTTACCCTGCAGAGCCCTTTTCCTTTCTTTCTAATAAAACCTTCCAAACATGCTGATGTGGCTTTGGGGGGGGCATGATTGCATGATTATGATTTTGAGTTCTCTTACTACATTTACCAGCTGTTTTGTGCATCAACGGACTCACTTTGGCTGGAGGCTTCCTGGAAAGCTCAGGAATGAGGTGCTGCGTCAAGTTCCTCTCTTGGTACTGGGGCGAAGGCTTTGAGGAGAGCCCATAGTCTGGGCCCAAGATAAGGGTCTTGGGCAATACTCATGGTACAGGATTGTTCTAAGTTTATGTATAAATGCATTTATAACAAATTTTTTTACAGTTGATGTTTAACTCTTAAAATCATTGTTACTGAAAAAGGTGAGCAAACAGCCTGTTGTGTTCTCAACTTTCTAGGAGCTAGTGTTGTTGTTTATGAAAATCTACCCTTAGTACTACTTTGCCCCAGAAGATTAAACCTAAGCCCTCTTTGCTCTAAGGATTATCTAGAGTCAGTGTTGTGTTTCTGTTGGGAAACACAGTTGTCACTAGAAGAGAGGGACACACCAGGACCACTCCTCAGGTTAGGTGTAGGAACCATTCTAGACGATAGAGGGCAGTCAGGCCACACAGATTCTGTAGAAACCAGCTAAACACAGAGATCCCCATGTGGTTCTTGGCTCCAGTGTGCTTGAGTGAGTGGGCTACTGTTTTATGGATTTGGTTGTTCTGGGAAAGGGAAATAGAGAAGGGAAGGAATGCAATGTCTTCACCTGCTGTTCTGGGTTTATTTTGAGAAGGGCTTGTTTCTGTTTGGGACATTTTGCTGTTTGCTGACATTTTGGTATATGTAGCTGCGTGGGAGAAGGATTTTATTTTTATCAAGTGCACATGTTTAATGGGGTTTCACTTCTCTGCAGGAAAGTGTCAAGTAGTCAGGAGAAAGTTTAAGTTTTTTTGCTAGTTCTTAGGTGTTAAGAATTAGGAAGGTTAAATTGTTTTCCCTGTGCACGTATTTTGGTAAGTGATTAGAGGCAATCCGATAGCAAGTAATGAATCTCTCTGTAGTCCTTATCTTTGCATGTGGGAAATTTCATTTTGAAACCTAGGTGGTCTTCAGGTTGAGGTAAGGAATAGTAAATTTATTTGCTCATTTTCTTATCATTTATCCCCTTCCTGATTCAGAGAAGGCAAGAACCATGAGTATGGAATAGTTTCAGCAGGAGTCACAGATCGGATTATTCAGAAATTAGAAAACAGACAGGCTAGATGAGACCGCTTGTTTCTTAGCTCTCCTGAACGCTGAAGTCACAGGTGTGATTACTTAAGAATTTTCTCGGGGAAATGCAAGAAGGAAATGTCTGCTCAGTGATTATGTCTTTTATACTGCTTCAATCTGTTTTTATTTCCATTGCAATTTAAAAAAACTATACACGTGATATACCTTCTTTGTAGAAGGTTGAAACAGTATGCAAATGTATAAAGAGTAAAATATAAAAATGTGCTTTAAAAAACCCTCCTCTCTTTTCACTCCCTTGCTGAGAGGTAATTGCTGTTCTCCAATACCATGTATTTTTCTAGTCTTCTTTCTATGGGTTTATGCATTTATATTTTAACTTAAATGGGAACAAGTGATACCTCAATGCCTGCTTTACTGATCTTTGTTTTCCCAGATAAGTTCTGTGATATTATTACTACCTTGAATTTTTATTATCCTGTCTTTGCACATCTCTCTTAAAATTTCTTTTTTGTGTGGGTGAATATTTATTTATTTAAACTTGTGGAAAATTTCAAACCTCTATTAAAGAAGAGAGATTAGTACAGTGATTGCCAAGTCCCCTGTTCAGCTCCGGTAGTTGTCACCGCGAGACTCATCTGCATTCATCTGTACCCCTGGCACTCCCACCAGAGTATAGAGGCGAACTCCAGACGGTAGATCATTACATTTGTGGAACATTACTCATTGAACCTCTGTGTGATAGGACTTTTTGAAAAACTTAACTACAGTACTGTTTTCATACCTAAAAAAAATTAATAGTAATTCTTTAATGTCACCTAATTTTCACCATGTACCTAGCAATTTCAAATTTACTTGTCTCATAGATTTTTTTTACAGTTTATTTGATTCAGTAAATAAATATGACCAATAGAATTGGTCGGCTTCCCTCCCCCGCAAACCTGAAGCTTTATATTTGAGGAATTTGCAAGCCTGATTGCATGCATGGCTTAAAAGGAAGCAAAGGGTAAACTTGCAGACTGAGTTTAGGCGCTGTGAATACTCAGATGAGAGGAGGAGAACTATGAGCATGTCTGAGGACATAGCCACTGTGGAGTACATGGGGCCGTGGGGAGGCTTCAGTGACAGAGACGACCTAGATCCAGAAGTCCTGGCAATGCTAAAAATGCCGGAGAACACTGAGTGATGTAACACTTAGACTGGCATGAGTCTGATCTCACTAATACCTGTTTAAATGGAGGTTTTCAATCCAGTCTCTTGCAGCTTTGGAACTGATCTCTGATTTTGGGATACATAATGGGAAAACAGAATGTACTTCTCAGAAATTCACTTTTCAGTCAATGTAAAACACGTGTTCTGTAAAGCAAAGCATGCTTACAATATTTTCTCCATTATAGTATTATGGGAACATTGGCAGAAAAAGATAAAGTGACTTAAAGTTGAAGTCTTGTGAATAGCAGGGCTGCTGTGAGGCCTGTTTGACTAAATGCAGTCATGGCTCTTTCCGAGATCACAAATGGAGATCACACGTGTACAATCTGTGACATAAGACATGCTTCAGATTGCATGCTTTCCTACTCCCAGAGCATAGCCCCCCACCCTGTCCCCCCAGGGACAGAATAACAGTAAAAGTTAGTGTGATTTACACCTGCTTCCTTTCTCACCACATACGCAAACCCCTCTCCTCTGGGGCTGTGGGTATAACTACCTAATCACCCACTGCCCTGGCTTACCTGGACTGTTCACTGCCTGGGTATTGGATCCATGTTTGCGTCCCTGCACTGAGGTCATGGCGGCCCATACCATCTGCTTGCCATCATGATCATGGAACCTGCCCAGATTCATGTTGGATGGATTCATTGCTGAATGCTAATCAGGAAAAATAAGACCGTATGTTTGGTACTAAGGATAGTCATTAAGTTTTACAGAGTAGACTGGCAGCTGGAGAGATTTTTAGCCTGCACATTACTTCACTAACCAATTCTTGGTTTCATAAGGCTTAAACAAACAGATTGGGACTCCCAGGCCTGGGCTGAAAATCTTTGAACTTTAACCGGTCACGTTAGGAGAGAATGTCCGCTGTCATCAGGGCAGGTAGGGGATTGGCAGCAATCAGTGTTGCAAAAAAATGTGGTTTCTCAGTTTTGACATTTGGCTCAGACTGTATAGTGTGTGGAACTGGCAAAACTCTGCCCCAGTAAGTGATTTTGATGGGTTTGGGGCCCCAACGACAGGATAACAGTAAAAGTTGGTGTGATATACACCTGCTTCCTTTCTCTGATGAAGTGTTGTTGTACTACTTGCTGGATCCAATTAAAACAGTGTGTTAACAGCTTTCTATTTTAAGGAGAATAAAAGCTAAAGCATGCAAACTGCCAGAAAAGCACTAAAAGCCCAATTCTGGATTCTGCTTCCTGTGTAGGGAATTGGGGTTAAACAGACTGAGTAACTGGGGGAGATGGTGATTGCTAATAGAGGCTACATGATTCACACGTAATTCTGGGGCAACAGTGGGCAGAACTGCTTACAGCAGGACTTGGAGAGGGGCTGGGGCATAGGCAGTGTGAGATGTGATACTTTGCTGTCACCGCTGCTTTTTGTGCCCATTGTCTCCTGAGATTCTAGTCTGTGAGTTGGTAAGTGACTGCCCCAGCCAGTCTTCCTATGCAGGGCTATTGTTATGCCTGTTACCGTACATGTGTTTAAGAGTGGGGTATGACTTTGGCTTCTGAGCCGTGATGTATTTTAAAAATTGGAAAGTAAGGAAGGACTGTGTAAGTTTCCAGAGGCAGGTGGGTGACTCGGGAATAGAATGCAGCTGATTTCCAGGAGATGTGAGTGTAAAACATATAGCACAATGTCTTTATAGAAAAATGACTCCGTCGTTGTTGATGTTAAGACTCAATTATAGCAGGTCCTTGAATAATGTCATTTCATTCAATTTCATTTCGTTATAACATTGATGAGATGCAGTAGGAACTTAACTCTTGTTTGTATCAATTAGCCCAGTTAGTCTTTAATCTTTTTGGCAGCAGGGACCCGTGCTCCTATGAGAATCTAATGCCTGATGATTTGAGGTGGAGCTGAGGAGATGCTAGTGCTGGGGCGCGGCTGCAAATACAGATGAAGCTTGGCTCGCTTACCTCCTGCTGTGCAGCCTGGCTCCTCATGGGGGGGGGTTAGGGGTCCCTGAATTAGCCTATGGTAAAATTGGTTTTATTTTATGTCATTTTGCTTAAAGTCACAGAACCTGTCCACGACATTAAGTGAGGACTTAACCATACTGCTATTCCTTTCCACAGAGCTTATCAGAATGAAGACATTTTTTATTTGACAAAATATTTTGCTTTCAGGGCTCTGTTGGCTGGTGGTGGCTTCTCCACATGGACTTACCGGCAAGGCTACGATGTCAGCATTCCTGTCTATAGTCCCCTGTCAACCGAGGTGGACCTTCCAGAGAAAGGATCAGGGTAAGGTACATTCAGCAAAGGCAGGTTTATGTGAGGTTCATCGTGGGGGGTATCACAGCAGTCAGCATCGATTACAGGCGAGGGTCCATGAGACTACCATCTTCCTCCCCTTAACCCCAATCCTGTTTATCCTTCAGTATTCTCTATCCCAGTAAATTTACAACACTATCTACCAAGCTTTCCAAATCAGAAATGTGTGTGGTGTCCTTAACTCTACCCTCTCCCTTCTATATCAAAAAAAAAAAAAATAAATAAATAAGTCCTATTGATTATACATACTAAATATTTCTTAGATTTGTCTTCTCCATTGCCTTTGCCCCCACCCTATACCAGGTTATTATCATCACTCCCTTGGATTGTGGAAATGGCCTGTCATTTGGTTTCCCTGCCTCTGTCTTGCTGCCCTCCGGTCTGACTGTTGGTTTTACAGTGCCCTTAGGGATAAAGCCCAGACTCCTTAAAATATCCTTCAGCACCCTCTGTCACATGACCACTGTCTCCATCTTTAGCTTTTTTTTCTCTTTTAGTTCTCAGAATGAGCTTTTTTTGTTCTTCGAGTTGTTCTGGGCTATAAATATAAAACTCCATTGTTTGGAAATCTTTTTCTTCATTTTTCATCAGACTAATGACTTATTTTGTTTTCAGCCTGAGTATCTATTACTCAAGGGGCACTTTCTGAGCCTCTGGAATGGCCCTTCTTTATGCTCCCATTGCAGCCTGCAGTTCTCCTAGTGTACCACTTATTATGCCCTGCTGTAATGACTTGCTCAAAGCCTCTCTGCTCGGGATTTTGTAAGTGCAGTGAAGCTGGTGCCTGTGTTTTAATTGTCATATCTTCTGTACCTGGCACCTAATTGGCTCATATTATTTATATGTGAATGAGTAAATGAAAAGAACTGACAGCATGGATGTGTGAGGCATTTTGTCTCACCTCTTTTGCTGTAGTCTATTTAAAATTGTGCTAATTTATGGTGAGAATCTCAATGAGCTTTAAACAAATGCCTTGATATTAACAGTATTATTTACTTGTGTGCCAAGTGCTCATGTATAAAGGTGATTGATTAGTATATTGCCACACTAGAAATGTCATCCTGTCTGAGTACATTTGTTGAAAATACTGTTCTTTTTTGTATGATCTTGAATGATTTTGGCACCGTTGTTGAAAATCAACTGGCCATAGAAATGTGGGTTTATTTCTCAACTCTCAGTTCTGTTCCATTGGTTTATATGTCTGTCCTTATGCCCCTGCTACAGGGTCTTCATTAATGTAGTGTTGTAGTAAGTTTTGGAACTGGTAAATGTGAGTCCTCCAACTTTGTTCTTCTTTTTCAAAGTATTTTCTTTTTAGGTATTCTAGTTCCCTTGAATTTTAATTACTTTTTTTTAATAATGCAACTTGAATAAGTAAAAATAAAAAATGATCTAAACTCTGTGCTTATACAACTACAAAACTAAAACATTTACAAAGTAAACATAAACAAGTCTACAAAACTAATAACATTCAGATCAACATAACATGATAGCTTGGGCTTTTTCTTTGAAACTAAATTGTATTCTTCCAGGCAAATATGGAGTTAATTATGGTTTTTTGGGTTTAGCATGCCTATACTCTTGCATGCTGGGTAATGATGTGCTTCTCCCTACCACTTTTTCTATTTGAATAGGAAGCTTTTTATAGCATATTGTGACATTTATCTTCATCTGGTGCATGATTAATATTTTTCCCTAACATTTTATTATGAAAATCTTCAGACAACAAAATTTTAAAAATTTATAGTAAACACTTATGCCCATCACTTAGATTCTGTCGTTAGTATTTTACTATACTTGCTTTACATGATTTACATTTTAAGTCTTCCTCTTTTCTCATTAGCCTACTTAATACAAATTTGAACATTGAAAATTTTTTAGTACTAATCATTAAATATGAGCAAAAATATGCATGATTTTTTGGGGGTCATAATGAAAGTACAAAAATAATTCTTATAAAGAATTTGTAACTGGAGAAAGTGGTATAGTTCAATGCCATGTTTTGAGGTTGAATTTCCATAAATTGAGAAAAGGTGATCTGTGTTAGCCCAGTTTGTACCCTTCAAAGTGGTACAAGTTTTTGTCATTTATCTAGGATCTTAATTTGGCATCTTTACGTGACACAAGATATGAATAACCATAATAAGTAGAGAAAAATCAGTTGGAGTTGAATAAAAGATTTACTCTTCTGCTAGCTGTTTCTGTGAGCATTTACTTAAATTTAAATCACTTGTGTGATTTTTGAAAGTTTTTTTTAACCCTTTGCTTCCCACTCCCTTTTTCTCCCCTGAAGTTGTTCTGAAAATTGTTTTATTCAGTTCAGTTAACTTCAGTTCAACTCAAATCTTTATTGAAGGCCTATTTGGACCAAGTATGGCTAGGCTGGTGGTTCTCAACAGGGGGGATGTTGATTTTGTTCCCCTGGGGACATTTGGCAATACGTAGAGCTATTTTCTACTCTCATGTCTGAGGGTGTATGTCAGGGTTCCCCTCTAATTTTGATTATTTGTCTAGAGGACTTAGAGGAGTCAGCATGTAATTGTACTCATGCCATGATTTATTACAGCAAAGGGATACAAAGCATAGTCTGCAAAGGGAAAAGGAGAAAGGGGCGAAGTCCAGAGAAACCAAGTGCAAGCATCCAAGGGCCCTCGCCCAGTGGGCCAGGATGTGCTGGTTTCCCCAGTAATATGTCGTGACAGCGTGTATGAAATGTTGCCTACTGAAAGTTCGTTAGAGACTCAGTGCGCAGGATTTTATTGGGAGCTGATCACATGCTTGGCATGTGCCCAAATTCCAGACTCCCAGAAGGAAAACAGGTCTTCAGTGTGAAACATATTGTTTGTACAAAGAGTTTAGGCACAGTTTTTATTGGTTCTGGGGATGGTGGGAAATTTCCCAAAAGTGGAGTGCCCATATACCAGCCAGGTGCCAGCCTTTCAAAGGACAACTGTCAGGCCTGCTTTGTAAACTCTGTTCCGCACAGGGTGCCCCTGGCATTGACTGGGTGGAGCCCAGCAATGCTCTTCAGTGCTCAGCGCTACTCTCCACAACAAAGAATTATTGGGTCCAAATGTCAGCAGTGCTACTGTTGAGAAAGCCTGGGACAGGCTGAGTGAGCGATGAGAATCAGGCCTGTCAGGTCCGCTGAGCTGCCACTGGGCCTCTGCCTTTCTTAAGACTGCTTGAAATAAATTCTTATCTAATCTCTTTAGTATAATCTAGCTCTTTTATATTAATTTAAGACTCTTAATTCTCTTCAGATTTAAACCAGGGAAGAAAACATACCAAAAAGAAAAAGACTTAGTAAACAAAGGAGAAGAAATCACTCCGAACAGTAAAAATTACTTTCAGATAATTAATTCAGAGATTTAAATAGCTATATTGGTGGTATTTTCTTAATAATTAATCTCTAATTATTATGCATAATTAGACTGAAACTGAGGAGATCCTTCAGTATATCACCTTAAATACCAGTCAGTTCCCGAAGTTCTCTGGTCCAGTAACTAGATAAACAGTATATCTTCAAGTTATAAAGAGTTCAAAGCCATACTGGGCATGATCTTCCCTCTGTTGGCCAGCTGGTGGATTTCTACATCTCAACTTGACCCCACTCTTCTCCAGCCTGCAGTTTGGCCCTGCAGCTGTGCTATTTCTTTAATAAACAATACTCCCTTCCTTCCCCCACTTTACCCCCTCCCCCCAAAAAAAAGTCAAAAAATAAAAATAAAAAGATTAGGCAAAGACAAGGCTCCAGACTCATCATCCTTTTCAGGGACTTGGGAGGAGGCAGGGCGGGTGACCTCACTACCGCATTTTGGATTTGTTGCTCTTTGTGAGAGTTGCTTTTTAAGGGAATTCCCACATCTCTTGAGGGCTACACAGAGTAGCGAGAGCTTTGTTTTTATTTTTATTTTAAATCTCTCTCAATATTTTTTCAATGGGAAGCTGAGGGTTGTTGCTATTGATAGCTTCTTCTCACAGCTGTGTTGGCCTCAGCTGGAATTCTTGTCATTTTCTCTCTAAAAGGAACTAAATTGGGAGTTTACAACTGTTACTATTGAGGGAGACTTCAAGTTCTCAGCGTGATTTTACTTAAACTTAGATGTCAGCACTGCTGGGAGGAAGCAGGAAAATCATAGCTAGTGATTTCAGTCCTTAAAAGAAAAACGCATCCACCTTAAAATTTTGTTTGTGCAAAACTAAAATGGGCATACTCCGTCAGCCATCTGTCAGGTCAGGGAGGACCAGCATGCAAGCAGAGGGCATGCTGTCACATTCTTGTTCACATCTGCACATTTATGTTGAAAATGGATTAGTGGTGGAGTGAGGACCCAGTGGTCCTGGAGACTGAATGTCTGAAATAGAACTTTGTTTCTTCACAGGGAAATCTAACCCAGAATCCCTCTTTACTCGAGAGTTTCTTTGAGCACCACACATTAACATCTGTATTTATTTCTGTATCTGTGCAAATGAATCTCTCTCTCTTTCTCTAAATGTATGTGTATTAAAAACCATGCATTCATATCGATGTCTCTAATTTCATCCAGGAGCATTCTTGTTTTCTCTGTTTTCCTTATTTGTAACTCCTGTGTCTAACAGTGAGAGATCTGGTTCCTGTCATCCTCAATATCTTTACTTATTTGATCAACCCTCTTGTGTGTAACCAGAATTCTGTTACTGCTGCCGTCCCCCACCTCACTGCACAGGTGCCCTCATCATCCCCACTCAGACTCCAGCATCCCCCACATATTGTGCTCCTGCTGCTGTCTCCTCCTCACCTCAACCCCCAGTGTAGATACCCTCCTCATACTATTTGGGTTCCAACACTGTACACTAGGGTTACATTACCATTATGTTACCCTCCCCACAACTAGGGCACCCTTTTCAGCTTGCCCAGGCTTAAACACTTTTTTTGGGATTCCCAGATGCCTTCCTAACCTCACTTGGTCTCCAGCATCCCATGCTGGGTTGTCATAGCTACCTCTACCCCTGGCCCTTGTGCATAAATCTTAGTCACCCTTTTAGAACTCTCCAGCCCTGTGCTAGGCCACCTCTCTGCTCTTTCCCAAGTAGGTCTCACTCCACAAGGGCTTCAACACTCCATGTGGGCCACCCTGTCATGTAGAAGCACCATCTTCCCTCTAGGACTCCAGCACCCTGCACTCTCCCACATGAACACCCTCTTGGATGCCAGCGTGTCTATTCGTACTCTGGGCAGTGTAGAACATCAGTTTCATGCTACCAGCTTCACTTCAATGGAAAGTCTCCAGGAATATCCGGCAGGTACCAAGTACCAGTGTCCTCGGAATTGGAAGGATCTTTAAAGGCCATGTAGCCCTAAGTTTATTAATTTGTAATGTTTTTTTTTTTTTTTAAACCTCTTGCAGTGCATTTCATTTTCAGGTAGCTTTATCTATTAAGGCGGTTTTCCTGCTTGTCTTGTGTTTGACTAACACTTTCTCCAGTTTAAGCAGACAAGTTTGATTACAGAAATACTTGGAGGTGATCTGAGAGTGCTCCCTATGAGTGGTCATCCATCACTAAGTCATCCCTCTGAAAACGAATGCTTTCACAAAAGAAAAATCGGTGAGGCTCAGAGCTGGAGTAGGATTTGAGTCTGTTTTGGTATCTAGAAGGAACACTTTAAACACTTTTGGCTATAAATATTCAGTATATTGTTCAATAAATTGTAACTTAGGGAGAAATTTCTCAGGATGAGAGGAATCAGTCTGTGCAGCTAACTTAAACTGTCTCCCTGATGAGTTGCTATTCTTTGTCTTCTCTTCACTTACCTTTACCCTAACCTCTGGGTCTAAACTGCCATCTAGGGCAGGTGAGGAGGTGCGCTGTCAGGTACCCATGAGCCATGTATGGCCACAGAGTATTTGAAATGTGGCTGATATGACTGAGGAGCTTAATTTTAAATTTTATTTTATTTTAATGACTTTAAATGTAAAGGGCTTGATGTGGCTAATTGCTATTAGACACTGAAGTTCTAGGGAACTGCATCTTCCTTTCTTTCCTCACTGTGGTGTGGGGAATGCCCTTTGCTTTTAGTTCAGCTGTGCAAAGAACTTGCAAGAGAAACGGTTCTGAGGTTTTAAAAGCAATCTAGCTGTAGTGTGTGTTGCTCTGTCTTCTGGAGTTTACTTAGCTGATCTGCCTGGTTAGGCCAGTGTTCCTCTTTTCTACTCATTGCTCTGTGTGTTTTGGACCTGAGGCTTAACAGTTGGTAAAAGATGACAGCTTCAGAGAATGATTGGTTTATTCTTTGGCAGTCAATGTCTGAACCTCTAAATAAGTCTAAGAAACGAAAGAAAAATAAAACAATTACCCTTCCTTTCTTGCCAAAGCAAGACAAACAAACAAACAAACAAACAAACAAACAAACAATTTATGGAAGAGAGAGATTCATAGGTTTTTGGTCCTTTGTTCCATATAGATTTATATCAGCCTGCTTGGTGACATTGCCTATGAGATGCGTAGCCCTAGTATTTTCCCTGGTCTATACCAGTTTAAAAGTAGATTTAAGTAAGTACTGCTTCTAGGTTTGGTGGGTGTTTCATTTCTTCTTGAAACCTGCTTTATGTTATTCTCTTCTTTGACAGTGATCCCATCCCCAGTGGTCTCTCAACCTGTATAGTGTTTATGCTCTGTAACCTCTCTGTTTTCTAGGAATCTTACCTTCTAGGAGGGAATTACTTACTCTCTGGTCACCCCAAAATCTTCCCTTTGACTTATGGCTCACTACCTTTGTGTTCACGTTTTTGTCTCTTATGGAGATCTAAATAGCTCTAGACCCTTGGCAGTCCCTTCTTCACTCTATTTTCTAATAGGCATCAGATGTTAAGAATGGTTCCCTCCTTTGGTAAAGATAGTTTTTTCTACTTGTTCTCAATTGCCAGTTCAGTCTTCCTAATGTCCAGGTGGCTTTGATGATGGGGGCTCTCTTCCCTGGAGCTCCTTCATAACATTAGGATGCCATTCAACTACCAGAAGCAGTCTTCCATCTCTTCTGGTTTTATAGCCAGTGATGCCCATTTAAGTTCCCCTCTTATTTGAAGAATACAGCCTACTTTCAGTTCCTTTTCAGATCAGAGAACTCAGATATAACTAATGATAACATTAATATTCTGCTAATCAGTCAACCAATGAGTTAATTTCTCTCTTTTTATATGCACACACATTTATAGCATGTTCTCTAAGCTTGGCATATTATCAGCATTTCCTCAAAACATTAAGAACTTTTTCCAAATAAAATTTTTAAAAAATTATTTATGCCTACAGCACCTGGTCTTCCTGGGTGGTCTCCCATCCAAGTACTAACCAGGCCTGACCCTGCTTAGCTTCTGAGATCAGACATCGGGCTTGTTCAGGGTGGCATGGCCATAGACCATGGACCGAGGCTTCACTGGGGCATGAACCCAGGACTTTCTGCATGTAAAGTAGACCTGCTAACTGCTACACTATGGAACCACGTCCCCAAACGAAATTTTTAACGAGTGCATATTTTAGCACATGAATGAGCCATACCTTTCCTACAATATATAATATTTTAAACATTCAACAATGCTACAGAGTATAATTTTCCCCCAAAAGCAAAGGATGTGAAGATTGGTGAGAAAACACTGCCATACCTTTACTGTCAAAGCTTGTGCTGCCTTGACTACCACATCAGCTGCAACTCTCCCATCCTTTTTTCTCCTTTGTAGTCCCCGGCGATACTTCCTCCTGTCATCCCAGATGGCTCTCCATCCTGAGTACCGAGAGGACCTGGAAGCCCTCGAGGCCAAACATGGAGAGTCAGTGATAGTACTAGATAAATGCACCAACCTTTCCGAGGACGTCCTTTCTGTCCGTAAGCGCTGCCACAAGCACCAAGTCTTCGATTACCCCCAGGTGCTGCAGGTGAGTGTCACTTATTACCTCTCCAAAGTCTTGGTAGAGGTTACTTTCTCAAGGTAGAATTGACCCTGACAACAGGAGTTGTTCTCCACCTGAAACTAGAATTCCCCAAGGGGAAAAGAAGATGCACTGTTGCTTTTTCCTGGGTCCATGGAGCTTCAGGTGCTTTGACATCTGGCATATTGTTTGTGCAGAGCTGTTCAGCTTGTGAGTGTTCATACTCCTTTTAAAAATTTATTATACTTCAAAAATGAAATCTGATAGATATACAAAGAAGCCACATAGACAAAGCAGGCAAATGTATTTTGTTTTTATGCCCATATTCATTAGGCAGTCCAGGGAGCAACTTGTGTCCTCTGACTGTGCTAGCCCACAAGTCCACAGTCAGCTGTTCCTGGGAATGGAAGGTTTTTAATTTTTGTTACTGTTTTGTCTTTTGGTGCTTTACCACCCTTAACATGTCCTTCTCATGGCATGTCCTATACTTAAATCATGAGTGACAGTACTTCCTTATCCAGAGGCACCACAGCCCTTGTAGGGATGTTTTATTTTATAAGCAGGATATTTGAAATTCCAAGGGCACGGGGTCTAGGAAAGGAGACGCTGAGTTTTGTTCACTTAAATATTTAAAATGCAGATAGGTTAGTTTAAGGAGAAATATCAAGGAGCTGGTGTGATTTTTTTTTTTTTTTTTTAAATCTCAAAAGAGAACTGGCCCATGCTGAGATTGTTAAAATACTTTCTCTCAAAAAGTGCAGCATCGCCTCTGGAATGTCTGACTGATAACAGTGGTGATGTGGACAGGAGTATTTATAGTAACCTTTGTCTAGACAGGAAAGATGGTCATCAGCGCATGTGTCCACATCTGGGTGCCAACTCTTTGGGCAGGCCGAGTGGGCTGCCTATACCTCTAGGTGCTGTGACTGGTGCTCTTCATTGACTCTTGCTGGTTTTCTCATTTATCCCCAGAGGAGTTTCTCTATGCTTTTTTCTAAACTTTCCTTTCCTCTAGCTTTAAAGATAAAATGGTATTTTCTTAAATCTTTTTTTTTCCCTTTTAAAGAGGCAAAAACTGGGAGAAATCAAGTATTAAACCTAGGGTCTTTTGTAATTTGGTTTGCCTGTTATAACTATTTTTTCTCCTTTATATCTCTTATTTTCCCAAAATTTCCCTCATATTCAGGGAGTGAATGGGGAAGAACTCTAGAGATTTTGCTTTTTGTTCAATTTATTCTTTCTAAATAGAACATATCTGTCTTAATGTGTTTCCAGAGGCACTGCATTCATGAAATGAATATCTTCTGTATGCAAAGTGTGCTTGTGCCATGGAGGGTAGAAAGATGAAATGGGAATGACATTTAATGACATTCCCTTGAGGGATTCCTCTAGAGAGCCTGATATGGCCCGACAAAATAATTCTATTTCAAGGTGGACTGTAGTAAGTATGACGTTCAGCCGCTGTGCTATGATGAATTTACGTGGTATGCTAGGGCTTCAGGAAACCGGTCTGTGGGAGGTCATATTGCTGAAATGTCCAGAGGAGGACTTGGATCTGGGTTTCGAACATTTTTAGAATGTCAACAGTGGAGGCATTGAAGTAACGCTGAAGAGTGGAACTGTAAAACATTATAACAAATTAAGCTTTTCAAGTTTTACTGGTTCTGAGATAGCATTTTTGTGTCAGGATGCCTCAGTATTGCTTTGGTTCAGCCCTTGGGAGAACTTCATGGTCTGCAGGGATCAGAGTAAGGGGGTTAGTGAAACTGGCTTGTAATCCACTACTTCTGCTTGTGTTCCTACAGGAAGCTACTTTCTGTGTGGTGCTTCGTGGAGCTCGGCTGGGCCAGGCAGTATTGAGTGATGTATTACGGGCTGGCTGTGTCCCAGTTGTCATTGCAGACTCCTATATTTTGCCTTTCTCTGAAGTTCTTGACTGGAAGAGGTGGGTGTTACCTTCCAGTAAACTTTACACCAATCATTCTGCATGTATTAGATTTTAAAAGCCCCCTAATTAATTGTAATTGAGAACTATTCTTTTAGACTGTTATGCTGTGTTTTCCAGTAGGAGAGTTAGTCCATCGGCCTAGAGCAGAGGTTGGCAAACTGAGGCCTGTGGGCCAAATATGGCAGATTGATAGTTTTTGCAAATAAAGTTTTATTGACGTACAGATATACCCTTTCATTTACATATTGTCTATGTCTATTTTTGTGCTACAGTGGCAGAACTGAGTAGTTGTGACAGAGACTATATGACCCACAAAGCCTAAAGTATTTACTATCTGGTCCTTTACAGAAAACATTTACCAACCCTTGGCCAAGAGCAGTGGTAGAGACTGCAGAATATACTCACTTGGAGACTTAAAAAAATGCCTAGGCCCTATCCTTGGGAATGCTGAATTTTAAAGCCCCCTGGGTATGATTTGTAGCCACAGTTGAGAACCACCGCTCTGGAGTCTTTATTGAATTTACGTAATGTGACCAGCTGGAGATGGATGTCATCCACACGAATGACAGCTTGGAAACATCCCCAGTGTACCCATGCACAAGCATAGGTACTGCTTGGTCATGGCTGTCAATGCTCTAATGAAAAGAATAGCCTGCAAGGTTCACGTTGTTTGATTTCCCTAGGACTTTGGAGGTTAATGATTATTGAAAATTGATTCCTTTTGTATATCTTCCTCAGGCTCAACTTGGTCTTAAATGCTTAATTGCTTTCTCCTCTCCCAACTTTCTCCTCTACTACGTCTGGTCACCATAGATATTTGAATAATTTGGGATTTATTCATATGTACATTCATTTGTCTCATGTTGATTGGAGAGCCTACTGTAAACACTATAGTCTCTGCTCTTAAGGAAGCTAGAATCTCGTGAGGAAGACAAACCAACAATTACAATGTCCTGTGACAAGTGCCATAACAGATGCTTGCACAGGGGAAAGTGGAAGCTCAGAACAGAGGAGGGAGCCTAATTCAGTCTGAAAGAGGAGTGTATGTGATTCTTTCTGTCTTAGAGCAGTGCCCTTTATTTGCCAGCTACTGTGTTAGATATGGGGATACACAGCTGATCACGATCAAACCTTGCATTCAAGAAGCCCATAGTCTACTCTTGGAAGGTGGATAAGTAAACCAGCAATAACCAAATACTGTGGCGAGACGTAGCCCTGGTTGTGTGGGGTGTGTGGAGAAGAGTGAGAAGGAGACAGAGGCCATTGTGGCAGTGGAGTTGGTGAGGGCTTCACAGAGGCAGTGACTCTGAGCTGAGTCTGAGAAAATATTCCTCTGAGAAGCTGGATCTGCTCGGGTAGTTGTAGTTATGGATAAGTGGTAGAGGGCTCCAGAGTGAGTGAGAAGGCCTGAGTTTACGTAACCAGCTCTGTTACTGGCCAGCATTGTGATCTTGGCAAATGATTTAATCTTGTTTGAGCTTCAGTTTTCCCATCTGTATGGTCGAAATCATTTATTTGTTTAACAAATATTTATTAAGTGTGACCTGTGTGCGCTAAGCAATGTACCAGGTGCTCAGGATATGCTGGTGAGTGGAACCAGTCATGGTTTCCATCCCAATGGACTAGTCTGTGGTTGGGAGGGGAGTTCAGATTTTAATAAATTAATTTATACAAATGTAATTACAAATTCTGCTAAATGCCGTAAAGCCTAAGTCATCGTTGAGTCCTCCTTCCCTCACCCACCATATCTAATCTGTTAGCAAATCCCGCTGGCTATCCTCTCTCATCACTTTCATCAGTTCCTCCCTCATAAGCATCTCTTGCCTGAATCTTGCAATGGCCTCCAGCTGTTCTCCCGGCTCCTGGTCTTGCTGTCTGTAGTTGGTTCTGACACTTTAGGCAGAGTGATCATGTTGGGACATAATCAGCTCATGCCATGCTTTGCCTGAAACCTTCTAAAGGCCTTCTGCCTCAGTCAAAGCCCAAGTCCTTACAGTGGTCTGCAAGGCTCTATGTGCTTGGCTGCGACCCTCCCATGTGTTTCTCTTCATCTCCTGGTATTCTTCACCTTCCTTACTGTCTGCCAGCCGAACTGGCCTCTTTGCTGTGGCTGGAACATTCTTGACAGGCTGCTTCCTCAGAGCCTTTCGCTTGTTAGTCCTTCTGCCTGTAATACTCTTCCCTTAGTTATTCCCATGGCTCTCTCGCTCCCAGGCCTGCCTTGTCTGTTTTGTTCACTAACAGGGCTCCATAAATACCTGCTGAGTCTGTGAGTGGATTTGGGCATTACAGTATAGCTAAAGAATGGGCAGTGGAAGGTGAAGGGGTTTTACATGCAGAGGTGTGCTCAGGTGACTGAAGGGGGTGCCGTGTGGCTGGAACACACTGATAGATGGGAGGGAGGACAAGAAATGAATGCTGTGGCCAGTGGGAGGTGAGAAAACAGAGCTGGTGAGAGAGCTCCTTTGAGAAGGTTGGCCATGAGGAAGGGAGAAGGAAGAGGGACTACTCATGGGAAGGAATGTGGGGCTGTAGGTTTTGGGTGTTGTTTCTGCTTGTGAGAATTAAGCAGTGTATAGATGTGCTTTGCGAAAAGGGCTGTATGTATCTAATTGTTTTGCTGTCGTCTCTAGGGCATCTGTGGTTGTGCCAGAAGAGAAGATATCAGACGTATACAGTATTTTGCAGAGCATCCCCCAAAGACAGATTGAAGAAATGCAGAGACAGGTAAGAGGCCAAGCAACCCTGAGAGGGAGGTGACCCGGGGCATGTGAAAGGGTGGCCTTGACTGCTCGGATATAGTGGCAGCAGCTGGACGTGTGAGTGGGGTTCATTCCCTTCACTATATCAAGCAACCAAACTGAAAAGGGGAAAACAGAATTAGGTGAGTTGGTCCAGTGAGGTTTGATAGAATAACTCTCAGATTTAATAAAGCTTCTGAAGTGAGCCTCCTGTAATGTTAGGGTCATACCATAGCAGTGTGTTGAGCACACAAAGCCGAGCCTCTTTCTACAACAGATGATAGTTCCGGTGACAGACAGTGACGGAAGCTGGGACAGTTCAACAGCTGCTTATGAGGAGCTGTTGACCTTCAGAATGTTGTTGGATAAGCTGCCTAGGATCTCCGTTCACAGGGCTTCCTCTCCCCTGAACATGTCCGTGATCCTTCCTCCCTTTCCAATTCTTTCTTTTACCTCTGAGGCCCCTTTCCTTGGGGGGCTTGCGGTGGTCTAACTTTAAGGCACTCTGCTGCTTGTCCCATTTCATCCTACTTCCCTTTCTTTCTCTCTCCTGAAATATGCTTAAATGTTAAACAAGTTTTTAAAAAAATAAAAAGGCTATTTGATATTGGTACTGTTTTTTTTAAAATGGATTTAAAAATTTTTATTTTTATTAAAATTGACTATGTAGAAGATGAGCAGCAAAAGGGGTTTGGAGAGTTCTCAGGATTAAGCATGTTATTGTCACATACATCTTCTATTTTCAGTTTGGCATCCCCACCTTAGTTGGCTTTGTCCAGAGAACAGGTCTCAGGCCTCTGTCCCAGTGAGGACAGTAGGGCATCTGGGCTTCTAACAGCTTCTTAAATACATTTCAGTCCATCCTCCTGCCTTTAGCCCTCTTTTCCCCCACTTGGGGTTCAGCAGTGGCAGGCTCAGAATCATAGAGCTGTTGAGAAGGAATGAATAAAGGTCATTTAAAACAGTGTGCTTTTAGGTTACTTGAGTTCAAAGAGCACACTTAGAGTCAGAAGACTTGGGTTTGAGCCCTGGCTTTGTCCCTATTAATTATACAACCATGACAAGTCACCAGAGCTCCCTGGGCTTTCATTTCCTCATTTATGAAATGAAGGGGTTGGCTAGATCATCTCTCATTTTCCATTTAGCTGTTTGAAAACTCTATGAGACTCTTGTCCTTAGCAAGACCATTACTCTCCTTGACAACAATAATTAAGTGGTCATCCCTTCTTCTCCTGAACACCTCTAGACATGAGGGGCAGTTTCCTACTCTTTCAGTGATTACCCTACATATGTCAGCTTCCAAAATAAGGTAGTCTTGGCACTTTCCTGCTTCCTTTTCTAAGTCTCTCTTTGCTTCCTGATGCCCTTTTTCTCTGTGCTGCCTTCAGGACTTCTAAGGCACTCCAGTGCAGTGCCCCACGTGGTCTTACCACCCCCACCTTCTCCAAGTATTCTGTGTTCCAAAACTGACCTCATTTCTTCTCTCAACCCCAGATTTCTAGACTGGACTGATCTCACTTAGATGTGAGAGTATCTAGTTGAAGTAATTCCCAGGTAGGTATAAGGATGACGGGATGCCAGTAGCACACTTTCCTCCCAAGTTGTGACAACCCAAAATGTCTCCAGACATTGCCAAATGTCCCACAGGGAACGAAATTGCTTTGCTTGAGAACCACTGTTCTACTGATAGTTAGGGTCTCACCTCTCTAAGATTAGAGAGAGCTCTTTTCTTCTGTAGGACCCTTTCCAGAATATGCGGGACATTTTTGCCCTGTTTATAGCTGTCAGTTTAACCTGACCTTGGCAGGAGGAACTGAAAAAATAACATACACCTGGCTATGGAAAGTTTCTCACCTTAGTGAGTTCTCTTCAGGGAGGTCAGATTTGGATCTTTTTTGTAAGACAGACATAAACTTTTAGGGGAAATCCTGTCTCACCAGTACTTGATATCATGGAGGCTTTGGTCAATCCCTCAGAATGACCTGAGACTGAGGAACAGAGAGATTTTCTTCCTGAGCACCTCAGAACTCCCCTAAGGAGCTGCATGGACAGCTGTGGCCAGCAGAGGTCTCCATCCACTTTTAAGTGACTCTCCATCTGATTGTTTCGGTGTGTCCAAGAAATCCTAAATGCCATTGCTCCACACAGAGATGGTCCTCCTAGCGCCTTCTCTGGAGACCAGTTCTTTCAGATGAGGAAGAAATAGTGCTTAGCGCAGGACTTAGCTCTCCCTAGATGGAACACAGCTGAAGTTTCTGAACAGACCTCAAAACCGTGGGTGGGATCTTGGTGATGAAGGTATTGCAGCAACATTTTGCACCTTAGAGTCCAGGATCAGAACTGATCTGACTGATCTACAGTCTGACTGATGTATCCTGTGGCCCAAGTCCTTATCATGACTTGGGAGTTAACATGTACCAAGACAGAAAGATATTTTGCCTGGCAAGAAGTAATTGCATTTTCCTCCTGACCTTAGATGTGATAGTGAAGCCACCATAAAGTTAAACACAGACCAGAGCCTAAAGTAAGAGCAAGCTGTAGTTAAGCTAAGATTTTTGAAGAAAGGTACAACATGTGTCTCTGTTATCTACCCTAAAGGCCAAAATGAGAGTGCCAGCATACATGGCATTGGACAAATGAGGGGTGGCTTATAGGGTTTTTTTGTAGGTAAGTTAAAAGCCAGTTCCTTCAAGTAGAGGATAATTGTTATAACAGTTTAAAGCCAAGTTATCAGTCAGCCTCTTATTGTTTTATGAACTAAATTAACTAGTTACTTTAGTGAAGCCCCAATTAACTTTTTTTCCCCGAGGGGAAATGATGAGAGAGAACAAGAATCTGTGATCATCACTCACAAAGGCCTTATTCACCTTGGGGATATATAAGCACAAAGAAGGTTAAGAAGGTGGTACAGATTTTCCAGAAGTTCACTTGGGTTCTGAAATGGAAGGGAGAAGGTATGGGGCAGGGATTAATTTATTGGGGAGGTAGCATTTGTGGTAGGTCTTGAAGATGAAGAGTCCCATCAGCCATCTTTTTCACAATGGAAAGCAAGGAGTATGCAAGGAGAAATATTTTTCTGTAGTCAAATGGAACATTCATAACCCCAGTCTCTTTTGAATCACAACGAAAAAGAAAGCAACCTAGGATCTTGGAAGGCTGCATAGACACTAGACTGTGTAGTTAGAAATGTTTGTATGGATAGGGAGGAAGGCGTAAATGGATCCCCAGTTTATCTGTTGAGTGGAGTTTCCAAACATTCTTTTATTGGTCAGTGGCTCCACCAGCAGTGACCTCTAACCTCATCCACACTAGGAGGTGGAAGTCAGGAGCCTGCCTTGCCTTTGAACTCTTCTTTGTACTCAATTGACTAGGAGCCTTTGAGGTGGCAGAAATATTCAGCATCTTCTTTTCGCTCTTGCCTTTAATGCTTGCGTAAGTTATAACATCAGTTTTTTCTCAGTCTATGCACTAGCTCATCTCAGTTTGCCTTCATATTTCCCTTTCAAGCATACCAAATATTTGCACTGCAGAGGAATATTTGAAGATATAACAGGCTGATCAGGAAAAAGACAAAACCCTTCTTATTTAAGAAAACAAAATCCCAGGCATGTGGTCCCCCTACCTACCCAGACTATAGTAGGCCTACCTGTGGTAAAGGGGAGAGCAGAACAGACCACAGCATAACTGATGCGTGTGTGTGTACACCAGCGTTCGTGCTCTTCCTTCATAGTCGGCTCTTATTTTATCTTACTTATACGTAATTTCAACACATTGAATTTTTCGGTTTCCATCGCTGTAAGGGTTTGAAAAGGCGCAAACTTCAGGGGGAGAAAGTCAGTAAGGGAGGATCTCCTCCGGGTTGGCCCATCTGACAGTCTGGCATGAGTGGAAGAGATGGGGAAGCTGTTTTAAAATAGAACTCGCCATGCATGGATATACCTCAGACAGCTCTGCAGGCTGCGCTGTACCCTGGGCATGTCACTGAAAGATGCAGAATCCCTCAGGTCAAAAAAAAGTACACTTGTTTGTTTTTCATATTTTGGATTTCTTACATCCAATTGAATCCTACCAGTAGTTTGAACATTGAGCATAGTTTCTATTTCTTCCTCCTAAAGTTATTATTGATGGGGCATTTAAAATGGAGGAAATATAGAAATTGCCGTTCTTGGTGGCACCCTTGAATCTTTAAGTAAAGGCTTAAATTGTTTAGCTTATGTGTATATATGTGTACATGTAGGGGTGTGTGTGTGTATAGGCTCCTAGATTTTATCAAGTTTCCTACCTAAAATTTATGTTTTTACTTTTAATAAGTGTTTTGTGATTCGCTTAAATGTGCCAACCTTCAGATGTAAATGTGCCAACCTTCAGATGTCTAGGAAGCTCAGCAGCCCAGGTGGGCACATTCTTGGAGGGTCCGCCGTACTGGCGGCTTGATGGTTGTCCATTGGCAGTTATAGAGCAGTCTGTGTCCATTTCTCCCTCACGCCCCCAACCCCAACACACACCAGTTTACAAAGCAAAGTCTTTGAACAAAGTAGTGACACAGGTAGAAGAGTAAGCTGGGTTTTCTTAATGTGAGGAAACTGAGGATAAAAAGATGTAAAGTAACCCTCCCAAGACCACACAGTGTGTGAGGGACAGACAGGAAACTCAATCTATTTTGCTGCCCACAACTTGATTCAAATCACTATGTGGCCTGGACTAAGGCCGAAAATCAGGATGAACTTCCCAGTAATTCAAGCTAACTGCTTATTGGATAGTCTTCTTTAAAAAGTGGTCGCTTGAGACATTTTGAGTGGACACATCCCTGGAAATATATTATGAAAACTGTGGAAGAAATTTCAGTTCTAATTTTTAGGATCAATATTGTAATCTCTTTCATTCTTATCCCTGTGACTGTGAAATCGAAAATTTTTTATATATATAAACTGAACTCCCTGGGTTTGTTTTGTAAAAAGTGCCTAATATCCCTGCCTCCCTTCCTCCCCTCACCCCCCTTCAGGCCCAGCATGCTACTCCAAGCTGTGTTTCCGAAACTGCTTTGGTACTTCCCCCCCCTTCCCCCCAAAGCTATTGGGTCACTTATGCTTAAACGAAACACACTGACCTGATCCCTGGAGTCCTTCCTGTGAAACAGACAGCCATGGTTTGAATCCCAACCCCGGCTCCCTGGCCAGGTGGGAGAACCTTGGGGACGAGTGTAATCACTTTAAGGGATATTTTGAATTTCGTAATTTTTTTTCAAAAGCACTGTGTATGCTGTGTTTGAGTTTTCATGAATGTATAAATCCATACTGTGAAGGACACTGGCCAATATATATTGTTTAAAGGAGGATGAAATAAGGACTCATTTAATTGGAACTTCTAAAGAAGAGCATTTTTATGTGTTTCGTCCTTTTTTTTCCTCTCAACTATAGTATTAAGAACCTTATTGGAAAAAGACTTTCGCCAAGTATCTGATGGGAAGCCAAGAAAAGCATTTTAATAGAACTGTCTTAAATTTATAGTGCACTAGGGCCTGTAAGTAAATTTTCCTGTCTTTAAGGTTTGGGCTGATTTGCAGTTATTTTGTATAGCTTCTGAGATTTAAACCCTCACAGTCCAGATGGAGAGACCATAAACTTGCTTTCCTTGGCGGCCTTGGCATACCATGTCCACGAGCAAACATGAGTGAGTAGTGTATGGAACTTAGTCTGTGAATGCTCACTTATCTTACCTTAATACCGGTTTTAATTGTTTTTGTGACTTTTCCTAGAGCTCCCCTAAACTTAAGAGAATTAGAGTCCTTAATTTTATAATACAGACGAATCAAATAAATGTGTATTAAGCACCTGCTTAGTTCTTAGCATTATACAGGCATATTGAGGGAGATCAAAAAGGTGGAGGACCCCATTTTTAAGAAAGTCCTCAGGGTACTGAGGCAAGTGCTTTCAGTAATATATAGATTAAAAAGCCAGGAGTGCTGTGCAGTCAGTTGTGGGGGGAGGGGTAGAGAGGGTGGGGAGAATGCATCTGGAGGAGAAAGGAATCTTCAGAACTGGGCAGTCTCAGAGCAGATGGGAGAAGCTCTGTTAGGGGCTGACCTCAGGATGGGGTGGAGGGGAGTTGGTTTCTGTGACACAGACTCAGTAAGTAAGATGGAGCAGAGGGGGGTGGGGGACACTGAATACAAGCTGCAGAGAACTCTAGAGAATTAGAAGGAAAGGATGACAAGTGAAGAGTAATGAAAAGATGTGTGATGAAAGGGGAAAGTAGTATCAATTAAGGAGATTTAGAAAAAAAAAATCAAAGAGCTAGAGGGGACCTTCGAAATGGTTCAACCCTTTCCTCATATTTTACAAATTACAAGTAAGCCCTAGAGTTTAAGTGATCATGAGAATGAATTGTTAGGGCAAGTTGAGCCTAGCTGGAACCCAGGTCTCCTGACTCTCATGATGATAAGTTTTTTTTTTTTGCATCTACTTCAGTATTTTCCAAACTGAGGGTCATGATTCATAAGTTGATCACGAAGTTAAATCACTGGTTCATGACCTGCATTTTGTTTTTAAAAAATGAAATAGAAAAGGTCAGCATATTACCCAGTAAGGGCAAATATTTCCTGAAACCTGTGTCTTGGTTATATGTGTATGTGTGTAGTGAGTTGCGGTAGAAAACATGTTTAAGGTTCTTCGTGTGGGTCTCGGTCCAAAAAACTGAAACAAGTTGGTAGTGGAGAGCACACGGGCTTTGAGTGGAGAGACCTGAATTCAGATCAGCTCTGCTGTCGGCCTACCAGCTTTGTGACTGTGGCAGGCTACTTTACTTTTCTGAGTTTTAGTGTTCTTGCCTCAGACCTGGGGCTAATAATACTCTAGAGCAGTTGTATGATTCAGAGAAATCATTTACTTAAAGCATCGCGATTCTGGTCTGCCTGCTTCATGCTGGCAGTGATTTGGGACAGCTCGGCCTGGGTCTGTGTTTGAATGTTAAAAGTAGCCTCCTGGTTTGGAGCTGGGTCTTAAGGAACCACAGTGAATTACCAACAGGGATGTGTTATGCATTTGCTTCTGGGCTTGGAAGCTGGAAACAGAATTTATTCCTGTGGGTTCTGGTATACTTTCTACATCTTGGCATGGAAGGAGGCTCACCTCTGTTTTTCTGTTAGGATCAGAATGGCTTATTAAAATCAGTGGTTTTTTAACTGGCCTTAAAAAAAAAAATTCATTGGCACATACAGATAAAGTACCATTACTTTCCCGCTTTCCAGTGAGAAAAAATTTTATATTAAGTCTTTTTTTCCCCCTCTTCTAATATATTCTCTGCCAAGTTAAGATTTTATTCATTTTTGAAATTAAAAAATAAACTTATGGGAAGAAGTTAAAACCAGAGTTGACATTTGGGTGGCAAACAGTTGAAGAAAGAGTCAGAGTTTACGAGGTATGAACTAAAAATAAAGGAAATTTTATGTGAATTTTTTATGTGAATTTAAGAGGGCCAGCGAGAATCTTTAGAAATAGCTGATAGTCACATCCTACTGACTGGAGAATGAATGCTGTATGTGATTTTCCCGCTGCCCTCTGCTTCTTCTCTTCTCCTCCTGCTACCTCTGCCTCCCTTCCCCCATTCTTTTCTGGCCCGCGCCATCCCATATTTGAAATCCCGCTGGAGAGCAGAGAGGAGAGCTTCATCCCAGATGATTTGGGCCAGGGGCTAAAGCGCTGCCATAAATCTGCAGCTCATTTTAATGCCACGTTAAAACAGTGTGAGCGGCTGGTTTCCGTGGCCCCTGCCCTCTTTCTTTATGGGCTTCTTTGGCTCTTCTTTTTAAAGAGGCCCTGTGGAGTCATTTTAAAGTTCTTATCAGTTTGCTGACAGTTATATGGGCCTTTCTGCTGAGTCCAGGAGCTCAGGCAGGCGTGTGAAACTTCTGATATTAAAATTGAAGAAAAATGCCAGGCAGAAGGGGTTGGGTGGAGCAGCTGTGATTTGGAAGGAAAAGACTAGCAAGATAATTAACCTTTGCAGGTCCAGAACTTCGCCATTAGCCGAATAAATTTCTCTTTGTTGGTAGGGTTAGGCAAGGGAGGGTTTTGCAGGGGCTTTTATTTTTATCCCCTGATTAGAAATACCACTCTGTTGACAGTTTGTGCTTTCAAGCTTCAGCAAGTGACCTGGGCAGCCCTGGAGAGTTAGGTGGAGCCAGGTTTAAAATGTATTTTTTTTCCTAAAGGCCGTCTGGCTGGCTAGACCTCTGCTGACATGTCTTTGCCAGCTCCAGCTTGCTGTCTCTGCATCCACAGTATCACTGTTATCGAACTGAAAGGGACTTTCATCAGTCTGCTTTGCTGCTCCTTTTAGGCCAGCTCGCTAACCCCCAGTAATCCTCTCAGAGTGCTCCATGCAAGCGCCAGGCCCTCTGTTAATGTCAGTCGCTGGTGCTTGGCCCTTTTTACCCTCTCAGTTGTGGAGAAATGGACTGGAAGCTGCTCCTCCCTCTCCCCTACCACTTTTCCTTTCTTTCTTTGCTGGAAAACTCTTGCAGCAGACAGCTGAGGGGAAGGAAAAACCATTACCTGGATCCAGGCCAATAGCTTGATGGGAGCTTCAAAATCTCTGGCATCTCCTGACCAGAATGTTTTTCCAGGCATTTCAGAGAGTGCATCCCTACCCTCCTCCTGCTCTCACCTTTCCAGCCTTGATTTCCAAAGGACCTGGGGTGGGTGGAATATGCCCCAGAATTATATCCGCCCGTTCTTTTTCTCCTAACTAAAGCTTTTAGGAAGAGGTTAGTAGAGATAAGTAAAATTCAATGATTATATATATACATATATATATATATGTATATATATATGTATATCTTTTTATACACACACACACACGTATTTTTTTTTTTTAGCTGCTCTGTGCCCTTTTGGCACAAACATATTTTTCCTTTTTCAGATAGTTTTGGACATGAACAGTTTTGCAAGTGTGTTCATTAAAATTGCCATTTAATTGAGGTTGAGACAAAAGCAAGGAATTTTTGTAGTAAGTTAGTAAAATTATATAGCTGTTGTTCTAGGATTGATGATTTTCATTGAGCAAACAAAAAATACTGACTGGTCTGTTTTATTACTCATGTCACTCCTGTGGGGAGAGTAATTAGGTATAAAAACCAAATGCACAATAAAACAAAATAAAATGCTCCAAACTCCAGTGCAATAGAACTACTTTTTTATACATTTCTGGGGACCAAATCAATATCCTGTAATTAGTTAAGTTTAATGAACTAGGTGCTATTGCTTATGGTATAATTTTAACAAACAGTCAAATATTTAACAAATAGGTATACTGGAAGTTCTTAGTAAATATATGACTATAGATAACCATTATTACGCAGCCTTTACAAGGGGTCAGGGTAGATGGATAGTCCCAGTTTCTTTTTGGGCATCGTGGGTTAGAGAGCTCTCTCTAAAGTTAACCATCCATTAATCTCATAATGAGTCCGCTAAGTGGGGTGTTGCTTCAGTAAATGACCTCTCTAATAAAAGTGTTCAATATTAATTAGCAGCCTATAGTAGAACTGTGACTCTTTGGAGTTCGTTTTCCACAGGGTAGGATTGTTCATGAAGCATTTCTGAGAAATAATTGCTCATTATGGGAAATGCTGTGCAGGCTTTGTGAATTCATTGTATACCTACTTAGGAAAATATCTAGGTTTGTTTACAGACAACAACTTGTAAACTATCAAGCATTGATATGTTTAGTAAAGAATTCATTGTTTTCAAGTCTTCAGTAAAGCTTAAACTGATCCATAGGATTCTGCTTATATTTAGAAATATTAATGTGGATTATTATGTATTCTATATATTCTGTCTCCCTCAGCCTTGCAGAGGCTGAGAGAATTTGGAGTTGCATAATTATTTTTGCACGGCATAGTTTTCAGTTTGATAATAACACAATCTTATAATTCAATACTACTGCCCTTGAGAATGTAAGACAACAATCACGTATTTACCTTCTTTTAAAGGCCTTTAATACTGCATTGGTACAGCTTTACATAAACCATTTCTGACAGTGGAGTTACCTCTCTCCTTATAACGTAAAGGCTAATTTGTTATATTTGAATGTGTACTTTCATTTTATTAAGGACTTCAGTACTTTTTATTACAAGGAACAAGTGTTTGAAGTCCATAGAGGTATTGAAGTATTTTTAACTTTTAAGTTAATTTGACCAGGTGTTGATGATCTTCTGTATGTTTCATTTGTATTTTAGAAAGACCTTGGGATTTTTTTCTTTTAGTTGCAGACTGAGCCTTGAGTTTGGCGGCGAGGCATCTTGGCATCTGATGGGAATGAGAAGACCTAGAAGCTGGTGACAGACTGAAGGGTCAGAATAACATACTCAAGGATTGCAGCACAGTGTAGAGGGAACAGTGGACCTGACTATACTCCCTTTAGCTTAGAATAACCACAAATCGGTGTTCTCCCAAATCTCTTTGCCTAGCAAGTTGTTGGTAACTTTACATATGGCATAATAGCAAGCATACTCTTTGGATATTTTTGGGTATAACTCAAAGATTGGAAACTATATAGAAGAGAAAGATTTCAGTTATCTAATCAGCTACCATAGCAGTTTTTAGCTGAGACGTGAGGGAGGGATCAAAATTCCCTATGGAGATTTTCAGACTTTATACATCTGTCTCACTGTCACTCAAATTCTTAAATGCTTCCTGGGGTGGTGGATGGGGCCAAGGAATTCTCTTGAGAGTTCCTGCTGTGATGAACCTCAGTTTCTCTTACTTGTAGGTATATGTCCTCCTTTAGGTGAGAAGGGGCGGGGAAAAAACCACCGGCAGCGTTCGTAGCTATTTTAAGCATCTCTCTTTGTGCAGAGTTTGAGTTGGGGAAATGTACATTGGGGTTTCTCTCAGGATCAACAGGAGAGCTTGTCTTAATGCTTAATCAGAAAATGGGGTTTTCCAGCAGCAAACAGCTTGTAGAGGAATCCTGTTACTCTGGTCAGCTAGAATGGTGTGATAAATGGCATTGCACCCTCACTAGTCTCAGTTTCTCTTTTTCTGGGAGTGGAAAGGGCTCCCGCATCCACAGCCCAAGATAAAGAACCTGCTTAAGAATATCTCCTTAGCGTTCTCTGGAATCCTTACTATGTGGGAAATATAGAGGAGGGAACATCACCTTCATTGGCATGACATGATGATAGCTTCTGGGATGAAGCAAGCCTTCAAGTTCTGTTGTCTTAGTCCCTTCACATATTGTGTTTGTGTGTGTGTCTTAATTAAAAGGGGCAGGCCTTTCAAGTGTGCCTGGTTGGGGTGAGGCTTGTTTTGCATTTGCCTTCTCTAATCAAACAAACTGATGCCTGCTTTCTCTGAGTTTTAGCATAGCAAACATAGGAACTCTCACCCCAGGCAGATTCCTTTGCAGCAAGTTGACCCAAGTGGTGCTCTTATTTGTTTATATTTGATGACAGATCTTGATTAAAGGTTTCCAGTCCACCTTCAGCTGTTCCATGGAACCAGCCAAGAGAGAGCTGGTCGGCTGCTAATCGTCAAAGAAGCTCCCTGATCTGACCTGGGGAACGGTGGGACCAAGGCATGGATAGCTCAAAAAACTGGGCACAGCAGACATGAGCCTCTAGTCCCTTTGCTGGGAAGGTTTGACCAAACACTGTTTTATTGGTCAGTGGCTCCTGCTTTAGTAACCTTTCACCCCTATGGCTCTTGGAGGTGCAAGCCCCTGGCGGCCTTGTCTTTGAACTCCTCATGGCTCCTGCCACCTCAAAGGCTCCCAGTCAGAGGCTCCTGTTTTCCTTGGGATCTATCCTCACAGCAGGATGTCAGCAGTTGGGAAAACTGATCCATCCTTAGAACATTGACATATTTGAAGGTGATACCCCTGAGACTCGAAACCTATGGCTTTCTATTTCAGGAGCTGTCTGTCACATGTCAAGAAACATGACTCAGGCTACCCCTTTCCCCTCCTCGATCCCTACTTGTTTCCCATAGGATGGGAGGTCATAGTGTTGGAGTAGTCCCTGCAAGTGCTCAGAAAGTTCTACCCCACCTTCAGGCTCTTTTACCTTTTTTATTCTGACTTGCCCCAAGTAGTGTCAATTTTGAAAGAATTTTTCTTTTAAATAGGACTAAAACATGCAGACCATAGTCATTTTCGTGTCAGGAAGCACAGTTGGGAAGATGGCATAGTATCGTGGGGCTTGTTCAATTCTAATGCTTCCAGATCAGAAGAGTCCTACTACCAGTAGACAGGCTTGCTGCACTTTTCACTGCCTCCTCAATTCCATTCTGCCTTCTGGAAAAACTAGGCCTTGCAAGAAGCCATAGAAATAGCATGGATTGCTCTCTCACATCTGCTTGGCTTCCTGCCTAAGGTACAGGAGGAGTAAATGCTTTAGTATTGAGAGGCAGATCCAGGGACCCACGGATGTTAGATGACTTCACTATAGCTCCTTTGGCAAGAAATCAGACTTCTCATTCTAAGAATTTGAATAGATAATGCCTCTTCTACTTATGATGCCTTTAGCTTAGAAAAGAAGCAGATGATCTCTGTTGGGGTCCTCTGCTTTTCTCGAATTCAAAGAACATTACTGATAATCTTTAGCAGAAAGCATACTCTGGCAAGGTCTTCTTCTGCCTCAGAGCAAAGGCTGAGTTTTTAACAGGTACCCAGGTATCAGAAGAGCCCGCCTTAATTTTACCACTGACTTGTTCTGTGGTCATGAGCTCATATTTTCTAGGTGGCAAAGGAAAGGGGAGAATTAAAGTTTATCTTAACTTCTGTGTGTGGTGGTGTATCGGGAGTTTCATCATTATTCTCATTTTTATAAAGGAGAAAAGCGAACGTTGAGACTAATAGATAGCCCAAAGTTACAAAGCTGAAGTAGCCATTTTGGGATTGGGAAGAATTTGTGGCATGTGATTAAAAAGTATGAAACTTGTTTATAGAGCTCTATTTTTCTTTGTGTAGAGCACCTTTGAACTTAAAATCATCTAAAATATTTATAACACACATGTTGGGTAAGATACTGTACATGATTCAGAACTGTATGGACCATGGTCCTTGTTCCCAAGCAGCCAACAGTCTTGAAGGGGGAGGCACATAATCTCTTAATGTCTATATTAGTTTGCTACGGCCGCTGTAACAAAACACCGTAGACTGGGTGATTTACAACAGAGCGGCTAGAGGTCCAAGGTCAAGATGTCAACAGGGTTGGTTTCTCCTGATCCCACTCTCCTTGCTTTCAGATGGCACCCCTATGCTGACTGTTTCCATATCATCTCTCTGGGCATGAGCACCCCAGTGTCGCTCTCCGAGTCTCAGTTTCTTCCTCTTAGAAGGACACCAGTTAGACTGGATTCGGGCTCACCCTAACAACCTCATTTTAACTTAACCACATCTTTAGATGCCCTGTCTTCAAGTACAGTCATGTTCTCAGGTACTAGGGATCAGGGTTTCAACATTTTAATTTTGAGGGGACACAAATGAGCTCATACCAATGTTCACATAAGGTACGAGAACCAAAGCCAGTAGTGGCTCAGTTGAGATATAAAGGGTTTTGTGCCTTACTGTGGAATTTGCTTCAGAGGTGTTTTTCCTTAACCCCATTCTCAATTCTGTACCAGGTCTTGACAGTAGTAATGACGTAAGTCTAAAAAGGGGGTAAGTGAGGGTAAAGGGTGACGTTATGAGTACATCACTCCACAGCAAATCAGAACAACTGAAAATTGGTCAGTTGGCCTAAATTCAGAATTTACTCTGCCTGGAGCACCATTCAGTGATGTAAGACTTATGTCATGGTTCCTGATCACAACAGGATGACACTAAAAGAGTTGTTAGTAAAAGAGTTGATTAACCCTATAAAAGCTCTGTGTGTTTTTTTTTTGTTGTTGTTGTAACAGTAGAAAGATTTTTAGAGATGAGATTGATTTTTTTTTCATTGAAATTCTGAACATTATAACATGTTTTAATTACAGAAAGGAAAGTTAAAAGTATAGGATAATGCCCTAGATCGAGAGCTTTAGAACTTTACATTTTAGACTTTAGATTTAATAATGCAGAAAACGTCTTGTTTGTGATAAAGGCGATTCTTCATTCTTAAGCCTGTGTCACTTAAGGTGGTTGATTTGGGAGCAAGAGGAATGGACGGTTGTAGAGGAAATAGATGTATGAAAATAATGTATTCCTAGTTTTAAAGAAAGTTTATTAACTTATCCTTGTTGATTCAAATATATCATCTGGATCAACCCCACCTCAACTCATACACGTACACCTGGCCTTTGGAATCAGTCAGGCTGATTCTTAATTTAGTAGTGAATTGTGATAAAGAAGAAATTTGTCGAACAATTTTTTTTCACTTTTATTGTGTTTTTAATGGCAGAAACCTTATCTCCTCAGTCAAGATAAGTCTATGGCCTTAACTATTTAATTTGTGTGTTTTTCTGTTTTATTTATTTATTTTTTAGCACATTGAGTTCTCCTTGGCCTATAGCCAGAGCACAGGTTCTTTAGAAAATGGAGACACAGAGGCTTCTGTCTTTTGTAAAACATGTAAATAATCTCTTCAGAAGTTCTCCCTACTGATCCATTAGTAAACCAGGGTTTACTACTACCCCACTCCTTTAATTATGAGCCATAAATACGTGCCTTAAGTGCTAATGGACTAAGCAAGTGACAGGGGGTAGGATATGTGTATTTTATTGACTTTTTTCCTTGTACTCTGCATTGTTTTTCTGTAGCACATTTGGTGCCATTATTGGGGCATTTGATATTTTATATTTTTGGACCCGAGAGGTGAGGTTTATCTTTAGTTTCTTTCATCTGAGTAGTTAAGCTACTTTTCAGGTGGTAACTCTCAAGGGAATTGCGAGGTGAGCATGAATGTTGGTGAAGGGCACACCTCAGTACCATCACGAGCATGAGAGTCGTGGGTTGGTAGTTGTTTGCATCTGTTTTCATTCTATCCTGTTCACTGATCTTTAGTTTGTGACTTTGGGCAAGTCACTTGCCTTCAGATGTTTTCAATTTATCATGATTGTTTTGATAATCCCTACTAAGGGCTAAATCTTAACTGTATATCAGTAACCAATGAAAGAGATCAGAGGTGAAGGTATTATATTGTCTAGACAGCTACTCTCTAAATGTTATTGAGGAAACTTCTGGGTCATACAGTTATTCTCAGAAGGGTTTTCCAACATCACTCAAGATAAACTTATAACAGTTCTTGCAGCTGTGTCAGGTCGGAGTTTAAATGCTTCTCTTAATTTGGCTAAAAGCATAAAGGACTGTCTGTGGCTGAGAAAGGCAGGCTTCTGGAGAAGTTGAGCTCTGTAGACAGTTAGGAATCTTGAAGTCATTGATTGATTCCTTTCGTAAGCTGTGCCTGACCACAGCTCAGCACACACTCCAGTCGTACCTGAGGGAAGTCAGGAAGTCTAGAGAAAAGCAGGACCAGTAAACCCTCATAAACCTTTCAGGGCACATTTTCTCATTTGCAACATTGGGATAATGTCTTTGGGTTGTGAGGATTAAATAAGTTAACATAGGCGAAGCACTTAAAATAGCGCTTCTGATACATAGTGAGTATGTGGGCGAAGCAACAAATTTTTGTTGCGCTCCTGTTTTGTCCTAGATACAGTTCTGAGTCCTGGGGACCCACTAGTTAAAAAACAAACAAACAAAAGAAACAGGTGAAATTCCTTTCTGCATGGAGCTTGTGTTCTTCTGGGGAGAATAAGTATTAGACGGTGGTGGTGGTGGTGGTGGTGGTGGTGGTGGTGGTGATGATATTGATATTGATATTGATGGAAGCAGAATCAACTATGAACATTAAGTTTGCTTTTTTCACTCTTTCTCCAGGGGCATTTGCCTTTTTACATTTGAGATAAGTATGTCTTTTGGGACATTCCTGTATTGCTGGTTTATAGGTTGCTTCTCCTTGTCTTCATTTTCTGTTTTCTACCTAATTGCAAGTGTACTTCTCACATTCTAAATTCTGTTGCATGACTTAGAGAAAAAGAAGTTTGAAATCCTCATTCTTTACTTGTCTTTGTTGCATGTTTTAGTTCTTTCTCTGTATCCTTTCTATGGTGATAACTCAGGTTTTTAAAACTTTCTAGGAATCAACCATGTAATCTAATGCTGTGTGAGCCTGTACAGAGCCTATAAATACATATTGGCCCTTGAAAAATACACCTCATCTAATTAAAAACTCTTGTGAACTTCAGTGAGCACACTAATTTGCCCTTAAGAAGTATTGCTGTGGACTTCATCATTCAGGCCTCTTCCTTACATTTTTGTGATTACTAAGAAATATTTGTTGTAGCCATTTTCTCTTATAACTACAAATAGAACTAACTGCATGTTCATTCTTTAATCAGTCCCCATAATATAAATACTGGGATGAGTCTGGAGGTGAATGGAAGGGTGCCTCTAAACAGATGACATGCTTATATGGGCCTTTGGGAATATTTCAAAATAAGATTTGGGTACTGGTCCATGTACTTACCCTTCCTAGATTTATTCTTACATCCAAGTTCATGTACTTGCCTGTTCTATGAGACACAGTGTCTCATAGTTTTGGATGTAAGAATAGATTTAGAACTCCTAGAAATTAAGCTTCTCAAGGGGGAAGTATTGTATTCAACTATTCCTATGAGATAGGTCTGTTGCTGATGTAGAGAGTCCTTTAGAAATTCTTGGGCGCATGCTAGGGAGACGTGGCCTGGAAGACTATGTAAAAATTTCTTCATCACAGTGCCAGGAAAATGGGGGAAATGAAGAGATGGTTAACAAAATGCTAGGAGTAGGGAAAGTTAGATTTAAAGGGGCAGGTGCTCTGTAGCTAGCCAAGGGCAAGGTTGTGAGCAGGTTCTCGAAATCCTTGAAGGGTGAGAAAGAGGATGAGAGAAAGGGTTCATTTAGTATGGCATAGAGTTTCATAACTGTGTGTTAATATTAAGATGATTTTTTTTTCACTTTTCATTTCCTAAGTGCCAACTGGATAGAGACTATTTTAAACAAGACAAAACTAACAACAAATCTGCTGTGGATTCTAAATTCAAATATATTTTTAGAAGCCTGGGAATGTGGGATGAGGAAAAATGCAATTGAGATTAAATCCTATGAGATATTAATTCCTAGCAAGAATCATCAGGCCTTATATGAGATCCTAGGAGAAGAGCAAAAAATTGTTTATTAAAGTGTGCTACATTAGGTCTTGCACTGGACGCTGGCTACATTTAAAATGTATCTCAGCTGTTCCCTCAGAGCAACACAGCTTAAAATAGAGACCCTACTGGCCTGACATTCTTCTTAACCTACTGGTTAAGCCAAATCTAGTCCTACTTTGTTGCAGCTATTGGGAAAAATGAATTGTGGCATTGAAGATGGCATTCTGCCTTCTTAATTCATTCCAATTTCTCAAGACATTTGAGCCTTAATCTAGAGGAACTGCAGGATACCAGTAAAAAGCTGTGAGAACCCATAGAAACCCAGTGCCCCAAATCTGTAGTGTCTATTGGCCAATTTCTTGAATCCTTGCCCTTAAGTGGAGGCTGGTAAATTTTTAGTGTAGCTGGGAAGAGTCCTTTAGAGAATCTCCCGCTTCCCCTTGAAATAAAAAGGGGTTAGAGAATAGATGTTCAGCTTTGTGTAAAAATCCTCAGATGAATTAGAAAAGAAGGTAATGGATGTTGAGGATGCAGCTAATATCTGTCAGAAGGACTAAGAATAATGATTTGGACTGTGAAAAGTTGGGGTCATAGGAAGAGCTCGAGTGCGTGTGCGTGTGCGTGTGTGTGTGTAAGTAAAAGCTCACTGAGTATTCCTGGGATGGAATAGTTTGGGTTTTTAATTTTAAGTTATTTTGTAGCTGGCTGTTCTACAGATTTTATATTTTAACACTGATAGGTTTTTAGCTGATTCTCAAGGATTTTCTGAATAGCCAATCTATGGATAGTACTTGGGGTTATTTTCAAATTTCTTCCCTTTTTCTGTGCTCATTACTTCTACTAATTTTCTTAGGTTTATTTCATTATTTTACAAATTATCAAATTGGATACTTTATTTTTGTATAGTAACCCCAGAGTAAAGTTAAAGTATGAGACTAGAAGCAATTGGAAGTATTTGAGAGCTCAGTATATTCATCTCTTAAGATTTTTAATAAAAAGTGGCTATATGCTTTTTTCTGTTAAATAGATGTGTTATCAGGCTTTAACTTAACATTTAAGATGAACATCAGATTTTAATTTTAGTGAAATTACTAAATGTTCAAATGTTTTCTACTGGCTACTAATCCCCATAGATTTAAGGATTTTATTAGACTGCCATACTGTATGTACATAAACTAGAGTAAAAAATTATAACCATGATATACAATTTTGTAATTTTTATTCCTGTCAAAGTACACTAAAAGTAGTGTGCTAAATTTTTTGGTATTCCTTCCTCTAGGAGGTGGAGCTTAATTATGATCCCTTAGGTTATGTACTGAACATGGTGATTTGCTTCTAATGAATAGAATATGTAACTTTATAATGGAGAACAATGACAGGCCCCGCCTTAACGTGGGGACCAGGGCTAACTTCACCTGGAATAAGTTGTGTTGATATCATGGATCCCTTACTGTCGTGCAAAGAGAAGGGCACATCACCTCTAGTATTCTCCAAAATCCATGACCTTAGTCTAATAATTAGGAAACATCAGACCAACTCAGATGGGGGACATTCTACAAAATTTTTGACCAGTACTATTCAAGAGTATCAAGGTCATGAATGACAAGGAAAGACTGAGGAACTGTCACAAATTGGAGGAGACTAAGGAGGCGTGATGACTAAATGCAGTGTATTATCCTGGATCAGATTCGGAAACAGAAAAAAGACCTGAGCAGAAAATTGAGACCATCCAAAAAGAAAAAGAAAGTCGGTAGGTTAGTTAATTGAATTAACTAAATGTTAACTTCCTCATTTTATTCAAGGTACCATGGTGATACAAGATGTTAGTGTTAGGGAAGCTCTGGGTAAAGGGGTATTTGGAGCTCTGGGTACTACCATCGCAACTGTGCTCTAAGATTAAAATTATTTCCAAATAAAGAGTTAAAAAAAGGACAGTTATAATTTTGTAAGTACATTTAAAAAAAATTTTACACCTACAAAAAATTGTGAAATAAATTCTACTACATGAACAACTATGTCTGTGGCATTGTGTAAAATTCCAGTGAGTGATATAGGTAGGTCCCTAAATTACCACGTTAAAATAATTGAGATGTCGGGGTTGGGGAAACTGTGCTAGGTGAAGGGAAGGTGCCTCCAGAGGCATCAACCTCTATGGTGGGGGATGCATGTGATGCTGCAAATACAGGAGCTTCGTGAATAAGGAAGGGAGTGAAAAAACACAACACTCACGTTTTGTGTAATAAGATATTTTTAACATAACTAAATTAACACAAGAAATATTTTAAGAAAAAAAGGTGTTGTGCTCATAAATCCCAGGTGTATTAACCTTGTTTGTTTCAGAATCTCTATTTTAAAGAAGGTAAATTCTACTTATTGTTGTTTGTTGAATCCTTAAGTAAAGGTGTATTGAACGTTCGTGAACTTTACTCCTCCAGAAAAATTGGTAACATGGCCACAGTACAGTTTTGTTTTTTAAAAAATTTTTATGGTGACATTGGTAAACGAAATCCAATAAGTTTCAGCTGTACATTTTAACAGTAAGGCATGTATAGATTTACACTGTGTGTTCACTTCCCATAGTTAGATTTCTTTTGTTACACATATTGATCCCCACTTATCCCGTCTACCTTCCCCCCCGCCCTCCTCCCCTCTGGTAACCACTAGTCTATTGATTTTCAACTTTTTCTGTCTGGCTTATTTTGCTTAGCGTGATTATCTCGAGGTCCATCCATGTTGTCACAAATGGCAGTATTTCATCACTTCTTATGGCTGAGTAGTATTCCTTTGTCTATATGTACCACAGCTTCTTTATCCAGCATCTGTCATAGGACACTGCGGTTGCTTCCATGTCCTGGCCACTGTAAATAATGCTGCTATGAACATTGGTGTGCAGATATCTTTTCAGATATGGGTTTTCAAGTCTTTGGGGTAAATACCCAGTAGAGGGATTGCTGGATCCTATGGTAGATCAATTCTTAGTTTTCTGAGGAACCTCCGTACTGTTTTCCATAGTGGCTGGACTGATTTGTAGTCCCACCAGCAATGTATGAGGGTTCCTTTACTTCTGCATCCTCTCCAACGTTTGTTATTACTTGTCATGTTGATTATAACTATTCTGACAGGTGTGAGATGGTATCTCATTGTGGTTTTGATTTGCATTTTCCTAATAGCTAGCAATGTTGAACATCTTTTCATATGTTTTTTGGCCATTTGTATGTCCTCTGGGGAGAAGTGTCTGTTCAGGTGCTCTGCCCATTTTTTTATTGGATCATTTGTGTTTTTTATTGTTACTGAGGTATATGGGTTCTTTGTATATTTTGGATATTAGACCCTTATTGGAGGCATTGCTTGCAAATATATTTTCCCATTCAGATGGTTATCTGTTTCTTTGTTGACGATTTTTTCTGCTGAGCAGAAACTTTAGTTTGGCCTAGTCCCATTCATTTATTTTTGCTTTTTCTTCCTTTGCCTTTGAGGCCAAATTCATAAAAATCTTCTTTAAGTCCACGGTCCATAAGTTTAGTCCCTATGTTTCCTTCTCTACATTTCACTATTTCAGGTCTTATATTCAGGTCCATAATCCATTTTGAGTTAATTTTGGCTGTGGTGATAGACCACAGTCTAGTTTCATTCTTTTGCAGGTGGCCTTCCAGTTTTCCCAGCACCATTTATTGAAGAGGCTTTTATTTCTCTACGGTATCTTTTTGGCTTTTTTGTCAAAAATTACTTGCCTCTATATATGGGTTTATTTCTGGGCTCTTGATTCTGTTCCACTGGTCCATATGTCTATTTTCTGCCAATACCATGTCATTTTGATTTTTGTCGCTTTGTAGAATAACAGTACAGTTTTATAAAACCTTCAGCCCCTGAGAAGTGCCTCTGAGGGGTTTTTGATACTCTTTTCCCTCATATTTAGTTGCCATGCAGTTATGTTTATTAAAATGGAGTAAGGAAAAGAATTAACAGAACCAATCTCACTTGCAATCATTCTCAAATAGAAATCAGGGCTCTTGGGTTACAATTTGACCTCACCGTCGGCTGGAGATTTTTAGAGCCTGTCTCTGTTACTTCCAAGCTGAGGTGAAGTGATCTGTGAGGGGAGTAGGCCTCCTGCTCTGCACACTCACCTTCACAGCAGGGTCATGAGCAAGCGGCTCAGAGGAGCCCTGAGGAGCCTGCTGCAGAGGAGACTTTGGAAAGTCAGGGATGCTCATGGGTTCCATTTTGTCACAGCAAACAAAGGAAAAGGACATAATGTGCCTTTCGTACATGTGTTTGGAAAGACTTGGAATCCCTTTGGAAGTTTCAGATTCATCTTCAGACACAGCTTTGAAAAATTAATCCATGAGGTGTGGAAATATTTTCCAGCTCTTCGCCTGAAATAAATGGTTCTGTCAATGTTAGTGTGTTAAGAGAAAGTTTCCTTTAGCTCATATCTCTTAAATCTCCTAGGTTGCTCAGAGGCAGAAGCACTTTTGCATCTTTCATGGTGCAGCTGTTTTTGAGGGAGAAGGTGCATATTTTATTTGATCTGTCTCGGTTCACTGAGCTTCTTGAGTCTGTGTTTTGTTGTTTTTCATTAATTTTGGAAAATTCTTAGCTGTTACTTTTTTAAATATATGTGTTGCCTTGTTTCCCACCCCCTCTTTGGAACTCCAGTTACAGGCATGTTGGGACATTCAGTATCGTAATGTAGTTCTTGGATGCCCTGTTCTATTTCCTTCCACTCTTTTTTCTCTTTGCATTTTGGTTTGGATTATTTCTTTTTCTATTTCCAAGTTCACTATTTTTTTTTCCCTCTGCTGTATGTAAATATAAGTCTGTCAAAGGAATTCTTTATCTGTGATATATTTTTTTTTATTTCTAGCATTTTCATTTTACTGTTTTTTATAGCTTCTGTCTCTACTGAAAATTCCCTTCTATTCATGTAAGTTGTTTACCTTTTTCACTAGATTCTTTAACATATTAATTACAGTTGTCTTAAGGTTTTAATAGTTCTGACATCTTGGTCATCTTTGGGTCAGCTTCATATTATGACAGTGGGTTGTTTTTTTTTTGTTTGGGGTTTTTCCCTGGCAAATTTTGATTGAATGATGGTCATTCAGTCTAGAAAAACGAGATTAAGGTAAATGTCATGGCCTGAAATAGAAAAATCTCTTCTGTCAGGCCATTACTGCTGGAGGTTGATTCAGTGTAGTCAGTAATTGCGGTGAGTTTGGGTTTTTCTGTTGCTACACTTGACCTTCACACCACAGATTTCAGATGCTGCCAGTGGTCAGATGCGGCTACTGGGTTTAAATTAGAGTGGGGCCTGAGGTTCTGAGGTTTTTCTCAGAGTTCCCACCTCACCCTCTGCTCTTAGCAGGCCCTGCCATAGAGGAGGCCTTTTCCTCCTCAGTGATACTTTCGCTGCCTATCTGTGGTGCTAGGCTCTTGGTGGGGGCAGTGAGATCCTCCCTACTTCTGGTCCAGCCTCAGGCTCAGCAGGTCCATTTGCATGGGCCTTGAAAGTGGGTCTTTCTCCATGTTCCTGCTTCTTCCCCCTGTGGCTGCTCTCTTCTGCTCTAATCTTCAGGGGGGTGTCTTGAGTTGGAGAGAGTTTCTCTCCCCTCCTTTAGTGGTTGCTGACCTCTGTTTTGCCTTTGCGTCAGTGCAGGATCCTGACTCAAGTAAGCTTTCTTGCTTGACCTCCAGAGAGAGGTGGCTTTTGCTTCTGCTCCTCCCATAGGGCAGTGTCCCTTTGTCTGGGATTGCTGGTGAGAGAGTGTCCTGCTCCTCCCAGAACAGCAGAGGCTCTTGCATCAACCCTGCCCAGTGGCAGGCTGCCTTTCCTCTTCTCTCCCAGGGGCAGGGGATCTCTGAGAGGACCTTGGGGACAGGAGGGTTTTCACCACTCCCCCATCAGTTTAAGGCTTTTGCTTTAGATGGGGAAAAAAAAAATCCTAGAAGTGAGCAGGGTTTTGTATCTGTGTGCTGTGAGGAGGACTCTCTATGGGTTCCTTACCTGTCCCAGTCTTTCTCAAGGACATCCAGCAGAAAAGAGCTTGCAAGTAAACACAGACTTCCTTTGTGACTGGAGGTTCCAGACTGTCTTGCTAGCTCGCACTCAGTTTTAAGGATTCTTCAAAATTTTAGCTGTTTTCTTTGGCTGCTTTTGTGGCAGCCACCTCTACCTTCTGTGCTCTTCCAAAGCTGAAATAATTTGTGTGTCCCATCGCTCCTGGAGGAGCTTGTCACCCTTTGAAATTTGGTTTTCCTCCCTCAAATCCACTTCCTCCATCCCTCACCTTTAAAATTCTGTATATTAGATACAATCATTATTACTAAATGATGAGTTGACTCTTTAACCTCATGGATTGGAACTTGGAAGATTTGGAAAGTTCTGTGAGACACACCAGTGGTGCCTGTGAGGCAGTGTTGTTAAGTGGATTTGTTCATTCCACAAACGTTTGACTGCGTCCTCTTTGACAGGCACTGTGCTAGAGGCTGGGAGTTCATTGTGAGCAAAACCAGATGTATTCCCACGCTTATGGTTTCTGGAGTAGTATCTTCTTCCTCAGAAGCTTAGAGATTAAGCTAGAAGGCACATGTTATTGGTTGCTATACTTGTCATTATAAAGTCCTGTCACTCTCCCACTTGATGTATTTTTATTATTTCTAACTCTATTCTCTGACCAATTGGATTTCTCTACTGTCTTCAAGAATTGAGAAGGACGGAGTGTAACATCAGGATCCCCTTCTGTCTCTCCTCCTCCCCTTTTTCCATTCCCACCCCCAAAAGTGTTGAAGGTATTCTGATGTTAGTGACAAAGACCCTAAAAGGACAGGATGGATGTTCATGTTGAGGAGAGAGCTAACATTTCTGCACTAGCACTGAGCAAAGAGCTTCACGAACCTCCTCTCACTGAATAGTCACAATGTCATGAGACATGTAGTATGATACATTTATAGCCTGCAGATTCAAAAAGCAGGAGAGGTTAAGGAATTTGAAATTGTGCACAATGCTCATAGCTGTGTTTCTTTCTGCTGTACCACATGGGCTTCCTTTAAACACTTGTTATTGCTGATCCTGTTCACTTTATGTTACTGAAAATCAAAGAAATTAAGCATGTTTAATTGACGGATAAACTGAAGTAGCAGTTTCAGTTTGAAGTACCTACATTTTAGTTGCCCTAACCCTTGCCCTTTATGAGTTTATCATTCTTGTGTTTGAAAGCATCATAGGAACTTTATAGTTCCTATGCTTTGAAATCCACATGTTTTATAAAATTATGGTGGTATCTGTTTAATGAAAGGTTAAATGCTTTGTTCTTGTTGATAATGGTATGACCAATACACATGTGACTGACTTAACTCTTCAACTGTGTACAGTGACTGGAGAATCTGCATAGCTGCTGTAGAATCCCTCATTTAAACTTTCAGATAGAGATAAATGTGGCCCATGTTTTAGGAGGAAAATAAGCCAAAACATAAACTTTTGCATTTGCTCACTGGATGAGAACTGTGATGCTTTCGGGTATTGCCAGTATAGCTGAAAACTCCTTCCTCTGCGGACAAGCGGCTGACATGGCATCCTGGAAGGGCTGTAAATTATAATGCCTTCTAAACACTTCAAGGTGTTACAGAGGTCCTGCAGAAACAATTAAGCCTGAGAAGTTCATGTATCCTCGGGCTGAGACACTTGAGCTATGATTATTGGCAAAGCTTGCTTCCTTTCCAAGTGAATCTCAATTTGGTGGGCAGGGTGAGATGATTTGAAACATCTTAAATTAGAAGTTCTGTCCTACAGTTATGCCCTTGGCTGATATTCTAGGTGGATTTGTTATCAATCATTGTTTCCTATAAATCCCAAAGGCTGCTGTCTCCATTCTGATTAAGGTGAGCGTAAAGCTTTGAAATGCTTGAATGTGTTTTGATTTGAATACAATTTAAAATAAAGATGATAGATCCATTTGGCTAGAAAGGCAGGTAAATATTTGGCATGTGTGTATTTAAGCTTCTTAGTGAATTTTTACACCTTTTAGTTTCTTGAAAAAGGACCATTTCCTAAAACTTACCATATGCTAATACTCTTAATTCTCTAGAAAGGAGTGGGGAAAGGTCTGAATTTAGAGTTAAGATTCATATATTTGAGTTGTGACTCTGCTGCTTAACTTCTTTGTATCTCACATAAAGAATGAAACTTGATTCTGGTTATAAAGAGTAAATGAAATCATGGGTACAAAAGTGCTTTGCAGCAGATAACATATTCTGACATTTGCAAGGATGCTAATAACAATATGATGATAATAATAATAATAAATAGCCAGTTTCTATACTCAAGGAACTCATAATCTCGCTGGAGATAGAATTCTAAGTGTCATCTGAAATAACACTAAAACAATTATAGAACAGTATGTAACAGAGATAACTTGTAAGGTAAAGGCTGTAAGTGCTGTGGGATTTCATAGTAAGGGAAATTGTTGATATTTGAGGTGATCAGTTATGATTTCACAGAGAAGGTAAATTCTTTTAGATTCTCAAATTGTAATTATTTTGACTGGAAGAAGAGGGGAAGGAAAGCAGCGATGTGAATTTAAGCAGGATTGAGTTTGGAGTGAGTAGGGTGTATCTGAGAAGCAGCAGCAAACAGCCAGCAGGCCCCCAGGCTGAACCCATCTGGGAAGCTAGCTACAGGACAGCTTAAGTCGGATGGCCTTGAAGGCTAAATCTGTTTCAGTTTTTCATTGAGTAGGACAAATTCTCATCGTAATGCTTTTGCCTTTTTCATGTAATTAGTCAAAAGAATAGTTGTCACATAGCTCAGAAATTATCCTGGGCTTTAATGAATAAAGAGGACTTGCCCAGCAAACAGAACCAAAGTTGGCAAGTCAAAACCAGCTCTTTTGGTTACACTTCCAATTTCCTCATGTTAAATTTTCATACTTTCACCCTCTTGTGTAAATCCTAATAGCCTCTGATTTCAAGTGGAATTCTAAGTCTGAACGAAGCTGGAATGGTCATCTATATCAGCATCCTGCTTTGGTTAGGAAACTAGTTTAAACTCTGCTTGGATAAGAAACTGTCTTCTTTCAAAAAACTGTATTGAACTAGGACAGAGTAACTGGTATTGAAGTAACCCTCTTGCCAAAAAAGAAAAAGAAGTATAAAAGCTTATGAAAATAAATAAAACAACAGTTTAGAGGCATTGAAGAGCAACCAGTACAGTCAGTACTTGAAGGACTATGCATGATTCCCAAGAGAAAGGAAGCACATTGAGGCGAGCCCTATTTTCACTACTCTAGATTTTTTCCCTATGGGCATGGTCTAATTCACAATCCATGAGTGTAGAGTCCTAGCAGAAAGCGGCAGACCCACAGGGCTGAGAGGTTGGAGTTAGGGGCTTTGGGATTTAAAGGACAGAATCCCAGGAAAAAGGGGACTCCAGGGAAGTAAGCAGAACAACAGGCGTGCAGTCTTCCCCTGAGGTGTTTGCCAGTTTCTAAGGTGCACACGATCAGAGCAAGACTCCTAGAATCCCTGCAGAAAGAAGCACCTGGAAGCCTAACAAGCTGTGTAAACATTCAGCAACCGTATCTAATGCTGATGAGATTTGTGTTCAAGGCCTGCCAAGATGGTGGGGTCCTGGTCGATAACCAAAGCTTTAACCAAGGGCTCCAGGGGTCCCCACCTTTAGAGTAACAGAAAGCTGGAAAAAGTTAGCCCTAACAAAACTTAAAACTAACCACCAACAGAGTTAAAGTGGTCCAGTTGCATTCAGTGAGAATATATTACAGTTTTAAGAAGAAGATAACCTAGATCACCTAGAATGTCTACAGTTTTTAATACAGCATGTCTGGCATCAAATAAAAAATTAAGAGGCATACTAGAAATTGAAACCAAATGACTAAAATGAAAAGAAAAAACAGATAATAGAAAGAGACTTACAGGTGATTCAGATACTGGAATTATCAGTCAGGACTATGTTCAGTAAGTATAAAAAATGGAGAATTAAAAAAAACTTTAAAAGGTCAAATGGAAATTCTGGCACTGAAAAATATAAGAACAAAATTAAGAATTCAGTACATGGCTTTAAGACACACATACACAAACAAGAGAGGATTATTGGACCATGGAGAAAATTGGTAGAAAATACCCAGATTGGAGCACAGAGAGGAAAGATACAGAAAATAGAATAAGAGATCTATGGGCAACAGTGAAAATATTTTATATATATGTATTTGTAATCCTAGAAGAAGAGAATGTGACAACCAATATTTAAAAAAATATTGGCTGAGAAATTTCTGAAATCAGTGAAAGACATCAAACCACAGATTGAATAAGGTCTTTACTCCTTAGTGGAATAAGTGCAGAGTCATACCTAGGCACATCATGTTGAACTTCTGTAAGCCAAAGACAGAGAAAGCTTAAATGCAGTCAGAAACAAAAGGTACGTTACCACAAGGCTGACAGCTGACTTATTAGCAATTATAGGATGAAGCCAAAAGACAATGAAATTATATCTTAAATATGCTGGGAAAAAAATTGCTAGCCTAGCATTCTGTACTCAGCAAATGTATCCTTCCAAAACGAATGTGGGGGAAAAAAACTTTCAAACAAATAAAAACAGAGAGCATTTGCTGTTAACTGGCCTTCAGCAAAAACAATAATAACAAGTTCTTCAAGTAGCAGGAAGATAATTTGAGATGGAAGCTCAGCTGTACATGAAGAATACCATAAAAAAATTGTATGATACATATAAGTGAAAATTTAACTTAAAATCATAATAGTTATGTCTTAAGGGATTTAAAATATGTAGAAGGAAAATATTTGGCAGTACAACAGATGGAAGAGGCTAACGAGAGGTTCTTAAATTGTTTGGTAAGTTGTAAAATTACTGATTTGAAGTATAATATAAATCAATGATGCTTACTTTAATTGCTTAGATGGCCACTAAAAGAATAATAAGATTAAAGAATCAGTAGGCTCATGAAGAAAAAAAACATGGGGTAATATTAAAATTTGTTTGATCAATTCTGAAGGCAAGAAAGAAATAAAGGAACAAAGAACAATTGAAACAAATAGAATGATCACGCATTTAAACCCAGTCACATCAGTGATCACATCAGATAAATGAGACTATATGTACAATTGGAAGCCAAAGATTTTTGGATTTAATAAAATATTAAAATTCATTCATATTCCTTTTACAAGAGACAATCCTGAGACAAGCCTTGAGGACACAAGTTTGAAAGTAAAAGTGTGAAAATCAACTTACATGCATATATATATATACGTATACACACACAGGCAGAAAAAATCAGTGAGGATTTAGAATATTTAAATAGAATTAATAAACTTACTCTACTTGACAACTATAGAACATTATACTCATCAATTGCAGAATACACTTTTTACAAGGCATCTAGATTATTTACAAAAGTAAACAATGTGCTGGGCCATAAATCAAGTTTAAATAAATTACAAAGTATTGAAATAATACTATATGTTCTCTGACCACCACAGTGCAAAGTAGAAATCTGTAACACATAAATAGAAATTTCTCAAATGTTTAGAAATTAAACAGCATACTTCTAAAATGAGTCAAAGAAGATATCACAATAGAAATTAGACTATTTTAACCTGAATTTTAATAAAACTATATAAACGTGCGGTATGCATTTAAAATAGTGCAACAAGTAAATTTATAGCTTTAAATGCATACATTAGAAACAAACTTCAATCTCAAGAAACTAAAAGCAAGATGAGTCAAAATCTCCCAAAATAGAAGAAATGATAAAAATAATAGCAAAAATGAACAAAATAGAGAAAAAATATTAAAAAATCAACAAAACCAAAAATGTTTTTTTTGAGAAGATTAATGAACATGGTAAACCTCTAATAAGACTGGTCAAATACAAAGAGAAAATACAGATTATCAATATCAGGAATGAAAAGTGTATTACTTAGATTCCATAGGCATTAAAAAGACATTAACACGCTTTTAGTTTAATAAATTTAATAATTTAGATGAAATAAACATGTTCCCTGAAAAATACTGCTTACAAAACTGACATACACATAAAAATACATGCATAATCCTATGTTTATGATTTAAAATCTTTAATCCACAATTTAAAACCTTCACACACTAAGGAACACCTAACTCAGATGGCTTTTTTGATGAATTCTTCTAAACCTTTTAAGGAAGAAATAATGCTAATCTTGCACAAAATTCCTCAAGGAATAGAAAAAGGGGAACACTTTTCAGCTCATTTTATGAGGCCAGCATAACCTTGATACCAAAAGCTGATTTAAATATTATAAGTGTTGAGCAAAAGAAGACAGAAAAGAGTAAATATCATTTGATTCCATTTGTATGAAATTCAGTAGTTGGCAAAATAGAAATCAGAATAAGGATTTACTCTTAGAGGGGTGAGATACTGGGAAGCAGCATAAGGGAATCTCGAGGGCTGGGATGTTCTGTATCTTTATCTTAGCAGGAGCAATAAGCATATGTACATATGTAAAACTTCATTGAGCTGTACACTTAAGATTTGTGCCTTTACTGTATGTATGCCATAACTAAAAAAGTGATTGTAAACTTGCTCGGGTATAACCATGACATTTTACCACATTTCTTTTATGTCTGCATCAAATCCAGCGTGCACTTCCCTTGCTCACATTCTGCTTGATAAATGCACACTTGTGATGGAGCAGGCATGAATAGGGGGGAATAGGCGCCCCACTTGGGGGAATAAAGGGATTACCCAGCCCTGGAGTTGGGTGTGATACAGCGTCTAGTTCTTCCACTCTGTCTTGCTTGCTCACTTAATACAGTGTCATTTCCTTCCCAGGCACGGTGGTTCTGGGACGCATACTTCCAGTCCATCAAAGCCATCGCCCTGGCCACCCTGCAGATTATCAATGACCGGATATATCCATACGCTGCCATCTCCTATGAAGAATGGAACGACCCTCCGGCTGTGGTGAGTGAATTCCACTGCTAGTAGCCACGTCAGGCGCAGTCCAGCTATTAGGATCAAAGAAAAATGTACTGTATTTGCAAAGGCTATTTCAATTCTAGCTTTCTAAGATGAAAGTGTGCTGTTCTACTTGGGGTCTGATAAGGCCGGCTTAATTTTGAAATGGTGACAAAAGTAGGATATACAGAAGCTGCAGCTTCTAGTTTGTTTCAGATGTGCCTGGGAAGGCAGTATGTTTGTTTATTGCAGAGCTAAATGGGAATGCCTGAGTCTTCTTGGAAATCAAAGACTTCCTGATGACTTTCACAGTTGTAGTGCTTAGAACTCTTGAAAAGATTCTGTAAACTACTTACTAATAACAGTTTATATTTTATGTGCTTACTCTCTGCCAGGGACCATGCTAAGTACTTTACATGGATTATTTCAATTAAGATTTCCAGTGCCCCATGGGGAAAATAATCAGCAAAGGTGATCTAGAGGCATTATGGGTTGCCAGTCACTTTCTCACTATGGCTGAAGCCCCTGGTATTTCCATCAGAGAGGTGGGGTGCTCACATGCTGCTCCCAGAGCTTCTTCCTTGCTTGAATGAGCCACAAGGCCCTTGTGGCATTGTAGGGATCGTGGAGCTGTCAAACCTTCTCTTTCACTGAAAATGCCTGAACCTCTGGGGTTGGCAGTTATTGCTTCCTGGCCGCATTGGAGCACACCTGGCTGTCTAGCTCACAGACCCCAAGGCTTTCGTATAAGATAACTAGACTCCATTCTTCATTCCAATCATCGCTCTCTTCCTGGCCTGTCCTCCTTGTCTCCTGATTCTACCTTCTCTCAGTAGTGCTGTGTATACTGCCAGCTGGTTAATCTTTGTATAGAATTCTCTTTCCCTCCCTTCCTCCTTTCCTCCCTTCTTCCCTCCCTCTCTTCCTCCAAACTTTATTAAGCGGTTACTGTGTGTCAGGCACTCCACCAGGTGCTAGGAATGCAGAAAAAGAAATGAGTCCCTGCCCTCAAAGGAACTCTTTCCTAAATTGGGAAGCCAGCAAGTAAGGCAGTGATTGTGTGAGAAGTGCTGTAAGAGCTTGTGACAGAGCCCCGGGGAGCACAGGGAGGCACCTCCTGGTTGGGAGGGGTCGGAACACTTCCTGAAGTTGGGGTGCCTGAGAAGTAAATATATGCTCAGGGTAAAATCAGATAAAACAACAACAAATACCTTTCTATTTTGCTTGAAATAGTCTCCTCTCCAGTCTCCTCCCTTGAGTCCATTGCCGAAGGTAACCTTCTAGAATGTTTCTATTTACATATAAGCATAATTATGTGATTATAGAACACAAATGGGATCATGCTATGCACATTGTTCTGCTCCTTGCCTTTTTTGCTTAATTACAGATCATGGACTTATTTCCATTTCATTCTATATAGTATACAGTTGACCATCCATATCTGTGGGTTTGAATTTTGTGAGTTCCGCATTTGTGCATCCAACCAACTGTAGATCAGAAATATTTGGATAAAAAAATTCAAAAAGTAAAACTTGAATTTGCCAATGGTGAGCACCAAGTTGAATCTGCTCAAATGAAGTGCTGTGTAGGCATACCCTGCTGTAGCATATATGCAAATGTAGGTTATAGGCAAGGGACTTGTGGCGGGAGTGAAGGAGGCTTGCGAGGGAGAGGCAGAGCATGAAACCTGGAGAGGGCCCAGATCACGAAATACTGTGTGTCTCATGGAAGGTGTTGGAGTGTTCTTTGTGGATAATAGGAAATCACTGAAACATTTAAACAGAGGATTAATATGTTAAGATTGTGTTTTGGCTCAATCTGACATCAGTGTGGAGAACTGACAAGACTGAAGGCAGGAGACTATGTCAGGAATCCAGGTGAGACTTAATAGAGGATAAATTTGAGTGATGTCTGGGAGAATTGACTGTTCAAACTGGCAAATGAGAGAATTTAGGAAAACTGAGGTATATGGTGTAGTTTATCCAGATGAAAAATGTGGGCGCATGGGGGTCCTCGGTGAGGACGGTCCTGGAGTCTGCATTCTGTGTGAGTGCAGGGCCTTCCCCAGTCTGGCCTCAGTCTGCCATATAGCAGGGGGTGCTGAATTTCTGGCAACACAAGTCTGCTGTTTTTGCGAATACTCCATGCCTTTCCTTCTCTGTAGCCTTCGTGACTGTTGGTCTTCCTAATAAGGTGACTTAATTCACCAGGGCCTTTCACTGTCCACATTTTATCCAGATTTCAGTGGCTCGCTTATATACTCCTTTCTATATGAAGTTTTGCCAGATCCCTTGAGCAGGAAGTAATCTTTCCCCCTTGTAACTCTTAGAGCCTATTATCTGTGTTCCTTTCCTGTCACTTAACATGTGTAAAAGTATAATTTCCTGTAAGGTTTTAACCTTCTTAAGGGAATTTCTGAGCTATCTTTATATTCCTCATAATACCTAGGACAGGAGGCCCTTGATAAATAAAGGAGGGAAGAAGGGAGGGAAGGCAGAAGATTGAGATCCTAGGACTTGCGCCATCCAAGGCTCACTCACACACCATTGTGACATCCACCTGTTGGGAAGGTGGGGAAATAGATAAATTCTTTCTTATCTATAAAATGGACATAACGAGACTCCCGGTGCCTAGTAAGTTGTGTAAACAAGTGAAAACCCAGGTCTTCTACCTGTAGATGATCTTGAATTGCTTGTAGAGTTTTAAGGGAGCCTCTGAGCCTTCTCTGGGCTGAAACATTTCCACTATTCCAAGCATGTGGCCCAAGCTCGAGACAAAGCATACCACATCTGTTCCTCTGCAGGAGAATTCATACAGGTGGGATGGTCATGACCCAGCCAGGAAGTATGGAAACAGTGAGACCTTATGCTGTACTTTCATCTAAAGCTCTGAGAAACATTTAATAAGACTAAATGGTTGGAATTTTCATTCTCTGTCGTAAGAATATAAAATAGGAGAAAATAGTACATGAAATTTTGCAGTTTTTGAGATAGATGTGTTTTAATTCAGGACAAAATGGTCAAAGTGCTAGACTCTATCAATTTGGGAAAGAACATGCGTATAAAAAGCATAAATCTGGATCTGCAATTAGAAAATATATTCTATATATTTTTCTTTAAGTTTTTCTTAAATAGTTCTTTTTAGGGTAGTTGAGTGTTTACCACATTTCTAGGTGCTCAGGTGATGAGAGCCCTGATATAAAGCTGTGGGTTTTACATTCTGCATCTTCAGTGAAAGCAACTGACAGAGGCCTGAGTAGCACTGATTTATTTATAGTCGACTTTGCCCCTCCCCTTCAGAAATATTTAACCTACCATAGATGTGATCACTAGGAGTCCAACTTGCAGGGGAGTCTCCCCTCTAGATTCTATAAAACTGACAATTTCAGAGATCCCAAAGTGGGAGTAGGTGTGAATCTGGGTCAGTAAATCAAGGTATTGTCTGTTTTTTTCAAAGATATTGTGTCAGGGCCTCTTTCTCAGGCTAAAGTGGGCAGGAGGAGAGCAGAGAGTCCTATTTTGGCCAGATGCAGCTGCCTTAGTTTAATGACCTATCATGTGGATTATGAAGGTAGCAAGGGGTGGCCTTACAGAAGCCCAATGTTGGTGTCACCTGATGCTTTGCCATTCTCATCTGTAACCAGATAGGAGACTGATTACATTATTATGCATGTGTGCCACACACTCAAAACTTGAAAATGTTTGACAAAACTATTCATGAACATAACTGTAAAGTAACAGATGTGTCTGGTTTGGGCACATCAGCCCTTTGTTTTGAATCTCTTCTTTGGAAGGAATTTCTCACCAAGTTAAGGTACTTTATGAAGAGATGAGTTTGTTTTTATCATTAATTTTCTTAGCCCCTCATGTCAAGGCTGCCTGTATTTTACCACATTTTCAGTCTCTCCATGCTTTCATTTTTTCCCCTTTTTGCAAACATAAGCAAAACTTTTATCATCTCCCGAGAGGCCCCACACTCATATCACTTTATTGTTAGTGTCACTTCTGGTCTCGCCCTTTGGCAGGCCTCATCCCTACATCTGGGCCTTGCCCGTGTACCTAGGGATCTCCTTGGACACCCTCCCACACCTCGCTTATGGTTCTCTGCCAGGTGTGAGCATGTCTGGAGGACAGAGACTGGGCAGGTAAGCACTAAACGTGATATGAGATGGACTAGGCCAAGAGCTGTGAATTTGTGAATTCCTGGCATTTGTTGACAAAACCACATTTTCTCACCAAAAATTGTTTAAAAGTGTATATAATATAGTCCTAAAGTTGTGTTGTAGAGTGGAATGTTTTTCCATTATTTTTCTACAAGGTTATTTAAAAGATTATACACCACCTTACAGATATGTCAAAATTTTATTTACCCAGTCCAGTTTGACAGTTTTTCCCCCAAATTTGCTACCATAGATAACACTAGTAAAAATACTCTGGATTTGTTTCTTTTCTATATTTGACCATACCAGACCTAGACTAGAAAGGGAAGATAGATAGGAGGGGTGCCCTGGCCATCGACAAAAATTGATGAGAAAAATGGGGGAAGTGACTTAAAATGGATTATTGTACCCAGCATAAGAATGAGTTTGAAAAATGAGCTTGTTCCTATGCATTCTAGCTAGAGTGGCGACTTAACAGAAAAGCCTCCGACAAGGATTACATACTTACCTGGACTTTCGGTAAGCCTCAGTCCAAGTCCTGTTTTTGAAGACTTCTAGAAAGGGAGAGGATCAGGCAGAGTATCACATCAGAGCCCTTGATTGGCAGTTACCACCCATGAGTAGCAGGAATCTGAGTTGTGGGTAAAATGTGGGAGTTGGCAGTAGCCCCCTGAGTTCCTTGGGAAGTGGTTCTCCTTCAGTGTGCATCAGAATTTCCTCGAAGGCTTGTTAAAACACAGATTGCTGCCATTTCACTCCAGAGTTTCAGATTGATTAATTCTGGGTGGGATCCTAGAATTTGCATTGCTAGCAAGTTCCCAAGTAGTTTTGATGCTGCTGGTCAAAGGACCATACTTTGATGTGGTATCGATTCACTGTGTGTGTCCTAACTCAGTGAATGGAGAAGGTGTTCCCTCTCTCCCCGTTCTCTTTCTGGACCCCTGAGGCTTGGATTAGAAGTATCTAGAGACTGGGTTGAAACTGCATCTGTCTCAGCCACATGAAAAATTCTGGGCTGCTTGTACTTAGATGTCCAGACAGCGGCCCTCACTCACAGAGGTCATAGTTGGACCTGCAGCTGAAAGTATCACTCAACTGTAAACACTAACAAGCAGTAAATCACTCTGCAGACTGAAGAAGCACCAGCTCAGATGCATAAAGCAGAATTTTAAGTTAAAAAGATACCATGTTAAAAGTCTGTTTAACTCAACTTAGTGCCCTTTAATTTCAAGGTTGTGGAATGTTTCCCTGGAATTTGAAAGCCTATTCAGCCCCACAGGAGGCCTGCTCGGCTTATTCTCCCCTTCTTCCTCCCACTACCTAGATATAACTAAAGTATGTATGGAATTTAGAAATTTTAGCTTGAATTTTAAGGAAGTTTAAGCTTTTCGAAGACCTTTTTTGAGGTTTCACATTGATAGAATCACAGTAGCACAAGCAGTTTATTATACTCTAAATTCCAAACCTTTCCTTGAGTAGCCTTTGCCTTTGAATCATTTTCTATCTGTAGTTACTTCTGTGGAAACAAGCTAGAAAGTCTCAGGTCATCGGTAGCCGGAGAATAAAGAAAGCTGAGTTGGGTCTGCGGATGGAGAAGGGGCAAGAAGATCCAAAGAGCTTGATCTGGGGCCCCAAAGAACTTGGCTGGTTCTGATGGTCAGAAAGAAAATGGAAAAGACTAGATCACCACCCAGATCCGGATGGGGAGGGTATAAGGAATATAAGACAGACTCGGGGGTCGTTAAGACGATCGTGTCAATCAGGTCTTTTGCACAAGCATCCTAGACCTTCCTTGGTAGAGACAGGTGTGGCTGTGTAACACACATCTGCACGGCAGCTCTGGGGTGGTAGGTGAATCTGCACACGTTGTTTCCCTGGCTGCGGTCCTCCTTCTGTTGCTTAGAGGCCACTCTTATGGCTCCAGCATTCAGGAATCAACCCTGCTGCTTCCTTACACCACACAGCTTATAGGAGAGCAGAGAGTGGAACAGTTTTCTGGCGTCTGTGGGAGTTTGATCTGGCAGCAGATTAATTAAGAACATATTGAATGTTTGGCAAAGCCATCCTTCATGCCCCAGCTATCACTTATTAACACATCAAATTCACTTTCCCCTTGTTTCAGGGGCCATTTTAATCCTCCCTTGAGGTCTCTTTAAATGATTCAGTAGCAGAAGCTACTAGGAAAATGCAGTTTTGGGGTATTTCAATGTCAGAATAATGAATTCTGTTTCTATTTGTAATATCCTATTCTATTTGCATGCCTTCTAAGCAATTAATATTTAAGTGTAATTTTCTAAACGGTCATTACAGCTGCAGAGTAGAAAGTTTTTTCTTGTTGCTCCAACAAGAGGTGGAGCCTTCATATTTGGCATGAGCTCTCCTCTCCTCCTCCTCCTCCTCCTCCTCCTCCTCCTCCTCCTCCTCCTCCTCCTCCTCCTCCTCCTCCTCCTCCTCCTCATCCTCCTCCTCCTCCTCCTCCTCCTCCTCCTCCTCCTCCTCCTCCTCCTCCTCCTCCTCCTCTTTTTCTTCTTCTTCTCTCTCTCTCTCTCCCCTATATTTCTTAATTGTATATTTAAAAAAATAGTACAGCTTAACACTTGTATGGTTTTAAAATTCAAATGGTAAATAAAGCATATAAATAAAATTAAGACTGTTCCAAAGTGGCAGTTGCTTTCAACTCTTTTAGCTTTCCTTCTGTACTTAACTGCCCCTCTTCTCATAAATGTTTATGAGCTGTTTTTTGATTTCTCATAGACCTTATATTTTTACTTCCTTTAAGATAGTATTTATTTTTTCTCCTGTTCTCCCCCTTTTCTACACATTTCTACACATACCTCTCTCTTTCCTTCTCTCCCTCTCTCTCTACTCCTCTGTCTCTCTCTCCTGTCCCCTGTAGCTCTCTGTCTTTAGCTCCAGTCTTGGTTGACTGCCCTATAAGTCTCCTCTGCAATGGTCATACTGAATTCTTGATTCACTGTGATTTGTGAATTCCCTTTTTCTATCTTCTTTATTGGATTCTTTATTTCCAAGTTCTAACATCTTCCTCATTTTTTTTTTCCAATAGCTTCTCAAGAAAGGGACTATTGGGAGATATATTTTCGGTTACCTTGCATGTCTGAAAATGCATTTATTCTATTTTACGTTTGATTAATAGTGGGGCTAGTGTGGAATTCTGGTTAAGGTAAGTTTTCTTCAGAATTTTGAAAGCATTGCTCCATTGTCTTCTAAGCTTCTCATTTTAATTTCAAAAAGTGAGATGTCATTCTAATTCCTGATCTTATTGTGTGATATAAATCTTCCTGGGAAATTCTGTTCTGAAATTTCATGATGATATACCACGGTACAAATGTTTTTTTGTTGTTATTCACTGAATACCAATTTGGGCCATTACAAGTTGGAAATTCATGTCCAGTTCTGAGAAATATACAAATTTTATATTTTTGATTATTTTCTTCCTATTTGCTCTTTCCTCTCTAACCTAGATGATGAATGTGCTAGATTGATCCTTATTTTTCTTAATCTTTGTGTCCTATTTATTATCTCTTTGTTTTACTGATTTTTTTCCTTAGATATTTTCTCAATTTTATCTAATAACCTTTCTTTTTATTTTTAAAAATTTTGTTCACTGAGTTTCTGAGAGTTTATTTCTTGACTTCTAGTTAATCTTTTTTTATAGATTCCTATTCTTGTTTTAAGGATATATATGGCACTTTCTCTCTCTGAAGATATTTGTGGTTTTGTTTTAATTTTTCTTTAGCTCCTTGTATTGTTTGTTTCCTTTGAATTCCTTCTTCAGTTTTTTATTTTCTGTCTTTCACATTGGAAACTTTCTTTAAATACCTGATGCTTCTCAGGTTAAGTCTGCTCTTCTCTAAGAGGAGGCACTGAAAGCCGATTAGAAGCTCTCGTACACAGAAAAGGCTTGTTAGCTGATGGGCTTTCAGGTTAAGAAGATGGGGACCTGGCTGTTTGCCCAAGTGTCGGTATTCATGGGTTATTTCTTTTGGACTGGTTCACTGATCCAGAGAATCATCTTTCTGCCTTGGGACTGCGGGAGAGAGTGAAAGTCTGGGCTATAAGCATTTTGGGAGCCGAATGGGGGAAGGAGATGGGTTCTCATCTTTCATTTTATAGATGATCACTTAATCAGTTCTGTTAGGTCTGGTGCCTCACCCTGCCTTCCATGCCTGGTGCCTCTCAGTTCGGAGTCTCTCTAGTTCATTTTCCCTAGAGGGTAAACCTCCCTTCCCCTGCTAAGGTGGCAGAGGCAGAGAGGACAGCGAGTGAGAGGGTTGGCCTTCCTGCGCATGTCAGTTTAAGGGATGAGTGCCTCCTTCCAGACACTGATTCCTCCCATTTCTGAGTCTTGTTATCATTCTTGGAAGGTTTAGATTTTTTCGCTTTGCTAAGTTGTTTATGTTCCTCTTTCTGCCTTTTGTTCGTTTGCTTAAACAGACCTAAAATTCTCTGTATTTTCGTATTTTAACTTTTTATTTTGACATAATTTCAGACTTAAAATTCCAAAAATATTGGAAATATTTACAGAGTTTCTTTACACTCTTCACCAACATGCCTCAAATATTAATATTTTGCCACATTTTCTTTATTCTGTTCTATGTGTGTAAATATATGTATATTTGAACTATTTTAAAGTTGCAGGTATGATGCACCTTTATTCCTAAATTCTTCTTGTATAGAATCACAATTGCCAAAATCATCCAGAAATAAGCACTGATATAATATAATTATTTAATCTGTAGGCCTTATTTAGATTTTTGTCAGTTATCCTAATAATATTCATTACAAAAGAAAATTTTGGATATACACTACAGTCAGTTGTCATGTCTCTTTAGCCTCCTTTAGTCTAGAAAAATTTCTTACGTCTTTGTCTTCAACATTGACATTTTTGAAGAAAACTTGTCAATTATTTTGTAAGATGTCCCTCGATCTGAGTTTATGCGATGCTTTTGCATCAAATTATGTATGCATTCAGTTTCAAATTATTGAAATTCAAAGTATGCATTTTTGACAGGAATATCACAAAAATTATGTGTTCTCAGCATGTCATATGGGAAGACACATGTCAGTTTATCCCACTACTACTGATAGGTACAGGTTTGGTCTGGATTTTTCCTATGCAAAGTTGCTATTTGTTCTTTTAATGTGTCTTGTGGGGAAATACTTTGAGACTCTGAAAATATGCTGTTACTCCTCAGACTTTCACCTACTAGATTTAGCATCCATGGATGATTTCTTGCCTGAATCAGTTGTTACAGTGCTTGCCAAATGGTGATTTTCTAAACCCCATTCTTTTAACTACTTTTGAGAGTGATATTTCCTTAACCTTAGGGTTCACGCTTTAATCAGTTTTGGAAAAATACTCATTTTCTTTTTAATGTTGTACAGTTGTCATTCTCACTACTCTTTCCTTTTGGACTCCTATTAAATGTATGTTAGACCTCTAGACCTCTTTTGTTCTGCTGCTATGTCTCTCAGGTCTCTCCCCCACACACATACACACACATTTTCCACATTTTTATCTCTCTGTACTACCTAGCATATAATTTTCACATCTATTTTGCGGTTTTCTTCAGCTGTGAACAGTATGTTTTTACTCATCCATTGAGATTTAAATTTCAGTGGTTATTTCTAGAACCTCTTATTTTCAAATCTGTCTGCTCCATTTTTTTTCATAATGTCTTTTATTTCCACATGTCTCCATTTTTTTACATCGTTAATTATTTGAAACATTTTATATTCTCCAGTTATCTAATTTAAAAAATTTTTAAAGGTCTAAACCTATAATTTTGCATTGTTTTATTACCTGTTTTATAATTTTAGAATGTGGGTTCATCTGTGGAAGTCTTTGCCACTGGGGTTAATGGGTGTTTTTCCAGAATGTTTTTCTTGCTTTTGTTTTCTCTTTTTGCTTTCTGCCAGGTGTTGCAGAGCTATCGCTGAGGTAAATCACTTTTTTTTTTAACATTAATTTCTCAGCAAGCTCTTTTCATACTACACAGGTAGAGTTCATTTAACCCTCAGGTAGTTTCTGTTTACCAAACCAGTGAAGTCTTCCTGCATACTGTAGCTTCCTTTATGACACAGTCGGTGGGCTGCCAGCAAACATGTTTATGCCCAGACCAGAGAACAAGTCTCTCTTTCAAACTGTCAGAGTATTTTAAGTCTGGGATAGTCAGATGAAATCATAAATTTGTTTTACCTCTCATGAGAAGTAGTGGTTTAAGCCACCATTAACATTCTTGAATAGTTTGGATTATAGATCAGCTTTGTTTGTTTGAGTTGTATAAGTTACTAGTTTTTTTCACTAGAGCATTTTTTTTAAGGTTTTTAATATACTTATTAAGTAACAGATTCAAGGATGGTGATTGTGTATTGAAGACCATGTTCTGAGGATAATCCAAATCATTTGCACTGTCAAAGAACTGAATCATTATTTTTAGTGTATCAACATAAACCAGTGATGCATTTTTTGGGCTCTTTATTGTATTCACCCATTTAATTGATTAGATAGTATCTTAAACCACCTTACTGTAGATATATTCAGTGACATTTATTATTTGCAGACTGATATAACTCATGAATTATTAAAAGCATCAGCATATGGAACTTGCTCTTTTCTCATTCCAAATTCTTTTAATATGGCTTATGTTGAGCCATTGAACTGGCTTCTGTCCATCCCACTGATGGAAGCCGCAGCCAGACAAGCGTTCTTATAAACGATTGGCTTCCCTTCCAAGTAAGAGGAGGATGAAATGTCAACTTTTTCCTTTACTACCTGAAAAGCAATCAGTGGCAACCCTTCCTGCTCTTCTTGACAGCAGTTTGGCTTTGTGGAAGCAGGGTGGGCATTTAGCCAATGTGAATTTCAGTACTATATAAAGAAAAAATTTAAGTAGCTAAACCTCAGATAATAACTGGAATTTCAGAGAGGCATTCAGATGGGTTTAACCTGTGAGCCTTCAGTAAGCTAACTATAGCTCAGATATTCCTGAACTGCAAATTTTAATCCCTTCTTTCCTGGTGATGATCTGAGTATCCTGAGGTTACCAAATCTCTCTTTGCAACAGTTTGCTCATCTGTAGGACTGGGTTTAGGGATAACCTTCAGGAGAACACTGGAATGACTAGTTTGATTTCCAGTCACTAATCAGGGCCACTGAAGAGAACATTTTGGACTCAAACTGGGCTTCAAGACTATTTATGAATTCGACCTTGTGCTTCCTTATCTCTTTGAAGTTCATTATCCTTATCTGTAAAATGAGCACATTACTTATTTCACAGGATTATTATGAGATATTAATGAAATAATATATGTGGAAGCATTTTGTAACTGGTATAACACTATAAAAAGTGTTATTAATATAAGGCTGACAGTATAATGCTTTATCACATGGAAATATAAATTTTAGAATTGTATGGGACTATAGAGGGGGAAAAAATTGAAATTTACAAGAGGGTGTTTTTTGTACTCAGACAGGCTCTATTATGTATTTTCTGTTCTTTAATCCTTATAACCCCAAGAATGGCATATTATTGGCTCCAGTCTTACAAATGAAGAAAGTGAGACTACTTATTTTTAAGATCTACCTCTCCATCATCCTATTTTAAAAATGAGGAAATGGAGGTCTGAAGAAGTATGATGACTTGTCTAAATCATAGATTCTCAGTTCCTCATTCCGTCTATAATATATTGCCATATTTTCTTAATAACTGTTTTTATCTTGTACACAAATTCAACCACAAACTTAAATAGAAAACATAATAGTACATAATTAGATTGACATTGTAAATACAGAATGATTTCTGTCACTGGCTTTATGATGGATTACATATACTAAATGACCTTCCCAACTGAACAGCTAAAATACTGGTGAAGTATTATAAAGCAGTTTTAGCCTTTTGCTCAGCTGGCATGAAAGTATGATGTTTGCTGACTCCCTAAACAAAGTGAAATTAGGTATCCTGGGAGGTGAATGGGAGCCAAAGCCAGCTTCTGCTAAGGAGACTTTTGCAGAGTTTGGTGACCTGTTAACTGTATGTAGTAGGGGACATGATTGATAGCCTGTGAGTTGGAGAATCTAACAAGAGCCTTCTGGATGAAGCCAGGAAAGTGGAAGATGGTATCTTCGGTGAAAGAGTAAAGAAAAGTAAGTCATAAGCTACCTTCCCATGGTTCATGGTCCAAATTCATACTACAAGCATGGTCTAAATAAACCTAAGAGGACAGTTTCATTGAAAGTGGCCCTGAGTTGACAGGGACCAGCAGAAGTAAACACTCTCTTGAGGAATTCAGCTTCAAATTTGGGTCTCAAATAATTCCTACAAAGTGTCAAAGGAAAACAAGCAGCTCACAGTTAAAAACCACAAAACCATAAAGAAATAAGACAATATCATGAATGAGATCCAGCAGAAACACACCTGCAAGGACTTCAGATGATTGGATTAGATTATGAGATGCTAAGAAATTATTCAGAGTGCAGCCCAAAGAGATGGAAAATACAAAGGAGTTGTAGAGTGATGTGGAGAACAGAGGGACAGGGTCCAACATATGTCTAATCAGTTACCAAAAAAGAGAGGGAGAAAAAGAAAAAAAGGTCTTAAACACATTAGAGGACTGTAAGACTAAGTAAGAGAAGTGCCTTGTGGGGAAATACAAGTAAGACTAACAGTATAAATATTTGACCTGCTCCTATGACCCTGATTCAGCCTCTGTGGCTCAGTTTCTTTGGATGTCAGAGTCCCACAGGGCTCATTCCTGCAGTGTACCCAGATGTGATTACAGGCATTCCAAGTCTACCATATAGAAAACTTACTTATGAACAGATTAATTGTGGGGATTCTAAGGTGATAATTTATTCCCTCCGTTGAGTCTGCAGCACTGAGGGGATTTCTAGCCTCTGATTTTCTTCATCTTTCATGTATCTGTTTAATGTGAAGTCAGTGAGATTTAGCCATCAGTCATTTTTTCAGAAGAATCAATTATTTTTAATGCAGCGAGCAGACCTCAGACTCGTCCCGAATCTTTTCTCTCTTGATCTAAGAGAGCCTGCTCGAAGACATCATTAGGTCTCTAATTCTCCGGTGCCCTAAGTCAGTGCATGCCCAATATAGTGCAGCGCTGTGAGTAGTAGATGGGCTGCAGAAGTTTAATGGTTAAGGCAACATGGGCCACATTACTGATTGCCCCTTTCAAATCTCCCAGTAACCATTAACATAAATATCATCTCACCGTTTTGGACAGGGGACACCACCCTTGTGCACGTTAGTAATATGATGCTAATGCTTAACCCTTTCAATCGCTTCATTTTCTTCAAAGGCCTAGCCCGGCATCCATTGAGAGAGGGAGTCTTTTTGAACCTAGAGGAGAAATGGAAGGGTTAACTCCTTTCCGTTTTGCCCTTTGACCACTTCAGGATGAGAGGCATGATGAAATACTTTTCAAAGTCTTCAGTGGAAACACATCATGCATAATTGGAGCAAAAAAGAATAAATCAAAGCTTTTTCCCCCTTTTAGTCTGGTAATTCATAATTGAAACCACATTGAGGTAAGAGTTGATAACTTCAAAACAACCAAGAAAACTGCCCTTTCTATCAAGGTATGGGTAGGTAAGGCTGCTCATTACCAGGGGCTCAAAAGCTTCTGTGTAACAGGCCTGTCCTCTCCTCTCTTCCTTTCTTCTCTGATTTCTCACTTTTCAACCAGGCAAAATACCTTCATTGAAATTAAACATATAGGTTGACTCAAATCTGCTAATTCTCTTCTTGTCACATAAAGTTAGACATAGTGACATTTAAAAAAGTCTCTGGTGGTGAGTAATAGCAATTAAACTTTGAATCATCCTGCTTTGAGCTTGATTTCTCCTGTCTGGAATTTAGTTGGTTTAGGTTGAAAGAATCCCTTCAGTTGCTAATGGAATGTGGTTTTCTGTGCTCTTGATTTTTATAATCGTTAAGTAGCTCCAGCAAGAACATTTCAGAATGGTTAACAAAGGCCATTTGCCACCTCCCTCCACTTTTTGTGTGGTAGGTAACCTATATGGTTAGGCTCATATAGGGTTGCCAGGACCTTTCAACTAAAAGAGAGCAGGAAGGGCCCAGACAGCTTCCTTCATGTGAGCTTGCCAAAGGCACACCTAGTTGTTGAAGGAGAAAACTCCTTAGAACTGGTAGTTGACTTTAAGCCTAGTCTCCCAAGGCCTCTCTTTCAGGGCATCCTGAAACCTGAACCCACAACTCCCTCTCGCTAGTTTAGGAGCTCATTCACCGTGGCTTCCCAGAATAAGCGATACGAAGGAACTTTTCTAAAGCTGGCATTGCGACCTAACAGTTATCATGGCTATTATGGGTTACTTTTATGTGTTTGCAATCTAACAATCTGGATTTCTTATCGAAGCTTCCATGAATGAATATTTGTTGTAGGAGTAAGTAGCAAAGGGTCGGAGGATGGGCGAGAGATGAACAAGGTATTTGGCTAAAGGCCAGTAATCTGTCAAGATGACACACACTTCTCCCCTTGGTATCTCCTTCCATCTTTGAGTGAACAGTATATTTGAAAGTTGTCTTGATGACCACGATCCCAAAGGTGCAGCTGCAATAGGAGCAGCTTTTTTTCAGGTCTCTGTTGCTGGGTGCCTGGGTTCCATGCCGTATCTTGCCATGGTGGAAATTTAATCAGGCAACAGAGTTAATTGCCATCATTGTTTGCCTTTTCCCTGGCAGAAGTCAGTCTTGAGTAAATTATGGAAGTTTAAATTTGCTTGATTTCCTGCAGAAAGTGGGGTCAAGAGGTCCCAGACTGTAGACACTCTCTTTGGTCAGCCAGCAGGGGGTCAGGTCTTAAAGATATTTCAGAGGTGACTAAATGCTGTTTTGAAATGTCCTTCTCCATACGTTCTTTTTTTTTTCCCTCTGAGGCTTAGTTTGTTGACCTTACCACAGTGGAGCAGAGTGTCCGTGTGAAGGCATACACCCCAGTTAAAGCTGCCTTTCTCCACGCCATCACTGGGCTCCACAGGCAGAAGGGGTGATGGAGGGAAAAAGCAGTTGGCACAGAGCCTAGTTACAGATCAGCATTCCCTATGTCTGACATAAAGATGGCACAATAATTTATCAATAAAACACCCAGAAAAAGTAAGTTTCAGAAGAAATCAACAAAAAGCTAATCATGTGACTTAAAAAAACAAAACAAAACTTGTCATACAAAGCTTTTTCATAATGTGGCTTTAGCCTCAGGGCAACAGAGGTGATCATGTAGACCTTTATGTCCCCATAGGACTTTCTCGTTTTAGTACTTTTATTATGACTTATAGTTTATCCTTTTACCTGGCTGTCTACCCCACCACATTATGAACATTTTGAAGGACAGGAATCTGTTCGTCTTTGCTTCTTTAACACTACCCTAAGGCATATTGTGTTCTACGTTCAGGAAACGTCGTCTGAATGAACGAGTACCAGAAATAATAAACTCTTATTTGTGGAGTTCTTTGTTGAATCCTCTGCTGAGTGTGTTTGTGCATAAACTCGTTTAATCGTCATCACCGTAGGCAACAGATATGATCACGCTCCCCATTTTACAGATGAGGAAACAAATACAGAAATACAGATCACAAAACTGGTGAATGGCAGGGCCCAAATCCAAGCTCAGTTAAACATCCTATTCCTACACTTCTTCAGAAAACTTAGCACAATAAGATTCTTGGTAAGTACTTTAAAATGAGTGAAGTAAGTTGGAAATAATTTCAGAATTCACAGTGTCGCTCATGTGAGTGTACACCAGCTACTTATATCCGTGCACAAAGAGGACGGAAAGAACATGACTTGGATCATTTGGCTTTAACTTATTCACCTTTGAACAGTTTTTATTATGTAGCACTGGGCGCTGTACCTGGTGCTGGGTGTTACATTTGTGGCTCCTGCTTTCATGGAGCTTTTAAGATAGTTAACATATAAATCAGAAGGAAAAGAGAAAGTTGTAAATAAAAACAGTATGTGTGGAGGAGAAGTATAGGTAGAGAAGCCAGGTAAAGCAGGACCCTAAAGCATGGTAAAGTAAAAGCAGAGGGGGAGAAGGAAGTCATTTAGAATTCTTGGTGCTGGAAGAGACCTCACTGCTTAGGCTACTCCATCCCACTTTTGAAACATGCAGAAAATAAAGCCCAGAGAAATTGTTCCTCCCGCAAGACCCACTATTGGCTGTCACGTATATAATGCTTGTACATGTCAGGTACTTTAAATTTATTACCTGTTTACTTTTATTAACAACCTCTGGGTTGTTAAATAATAATTGAGAAATGTTAATAATTAAGTAATTATTATGTCAAGTCAAACCCTCTAGAAAAATAGTTGCGGTATCATGATTTTATAGATACAGAAACCGAGGTGCAGGAGAGGTTAAGTACTTTGCCAGAGTTACACCGCTGGGAAGTGAAAGAACTCAGATTCAGATTAAGGACTCACTTTTTCAAAACTGGTTCCAAACACGCTGACTCGCTTTTTGAAGTCATCTGCATCATCCCTCGTGGTGGATCCTAAAGTAAAACATCGAGCCTATATCATAATAATATGCTCAGTAGCTTATGCCGCCTCCGTGTTCACCTCAGCATCTGTATTTTATTGGAAAGTGTTGGCAAGGCTGCAACCCTGTTACGCTCCTTGACGTGCTCTGTCTCTCCAGTGTGCGGCCTTTTCTGCTTCTCCAGTTTTCAAGCTTTATTTGGTATGCAAGTGCGTAGTGTGGAAAATTGAACACAAAAATGAGTTACTGTCTGCTTCCCACCTATCCATTGCTTCTCCTCCCCTCTCACAATCATTCCCTTCCCAAAGGGGGCTGGCATATGAGATGAGACCAGGTCTGCCACTTGCCAAAGACCCTGGTTCCTTCTGCCTAGCAGGGCCTTGAAATCAGAGCTGTAGTGCCTTTCGGGGGGTGCCTCAGTGTAAACCCTAAGGGGTTCGTTTTCTGAAAGTAAGCTTTGCATCTCGCAGGGAACTTTCCTTCTAATGTCACAAAGGTATTCAAATGTGTTGACAGTTTCCCACTTCTCCTGAAGAACAGACCTTATTTTGTTGGAGTTTTAATAGTTTTTCCTTCTGTATTAAAGGTGTATTTACCTTTTTTAAATTTATGTGCTCCTTTTGTGAAAGTATTATATATTTGGTGTGTTTTTATTCCATCTACCCTCAGAAATCACAGTTGTGGGATGGGCTATCACTTATTGGCATAGATTTGATTGTCAAAGATAATTTTCAGCATTTTTGTCTCAGAGAAGAGCTGAAATAATGAACTCTGGAGTTACCCAAGTTCCAGTTTCCAAAATCTATAAAATGGTGATGCTTACCCCAGCCTTGGAGTAGGAGGGTGTGGAGAAGGGCTGTGAACCATCACCACCTGGTGTTCTATAGTCAACAGCTGAGGCTGCTTCCCACTTTGTCACAACTTATGTGACCTTGAACATCTTTCTCTGTCTTCCTCTCTCACTCATTCCCTTCCCTCCTGCCTTCTCTTTCTCCCTCTCTCCCCTTTCTTCTTTTCCCTTTCTTTCTTTTGACTGGTAAAGAAATAAGACATCATTCCCTGTTTTTAATTCTATGGTTTCATCATCTGTAAAATGAGAATAATGCCTGTATGTCTTGAGGTTCATTATAAGGCTCAGATGAGATAGTAAATATAAAGCATAGCACCTGATACTTAGTAAGTGTGTACTTGGTAAATCTCAATTGTTTCAACATCACACATTTAATTATTTAACACGTCTTTAAAAAATATTTTTGTTGCTTTTCCATTTAAATGGTATTTTTGGAACATGAGAGAGTATTGTGTCAGGAGGAGTAGATGAGTGGGTTGGGATGGTGGCAGAGAGATCCCCTAGGGATTCATTGTGATTTAAGAACAGGGCTACTTTGACTTCAGTTTTCATAAAAGTCAGGAGGTTATGAAGAATAAGATTTGGGGTAACAAACTAAATCATGGTCCTATAAATGTATCAGATATTAAGATACAAATACTGAAATACAGGCATCTTCCTGAGACTACAGCTTAGTGTCAAAGTGTGACGTCATGGAAACGGAAACTTGGCATTGACAAGATACCCTTCCCACTGTGTCTCTCGGTTGTGAAATCTAATTATGGCCTGTTAGGGACATTTTGGCTTTAATATCCTGATTACATTAGGACTCCAGGAACACCATTCGGTCTCCTTGAGTTCCCATCCCATGTGTATTCCATGTGTTTGTGTACATTTCCTGTCCCACACTGTTACATCTGGCAAACAGCTGTTGTCATGTATGTGGTGACGGGCATCCATCAGTGATACGGATGAGGTTGATGGGGGACCTCAGGAATCCCAGAGTATGAAAGACACTAGGGAAGTGTAAGCAGCCAGCGTAACAGGTAGGATATTTCACATTCACCTACCTTCTGGCGGAGATAAGTTAGGTCCTGGGATTTTCACATAATAATGTATGAATGTGAATGTAATTAATGCCACTGAATTATATACTTAAAATGGTTGCAATAGCAAATTTCATGTTAAAGTTTACCAGTTTTTAAAAACCATACATAATTTACCAAAAATCATTGTATACTTTCAGTGAGTGGATTGTATAGTATATGAATTACATTTCAGTAAAGCAGTTTTAAAAGATAAGAATGTTGTAACAGTCTTTTCCTATTATTAGTACGAAAATATTTTTGCTTATATTGCTGCATTAAAAATCACTTAATAGTTTAATGGTAGCAAAGAAATTGAATTTCTTTTACTACTTTTTAAACTTAATTCTGGAAAAAAAATTCAAATGTATAGACCAGCAAGTTCCAAGAATTATACAGTGAACTCTCATGCTTATCTCTTTATTCATATTTTTTATTCTCAGCATTCAGAACTGATGTACTTTGATATGGCTGTGGTTTTATTTCACCATTTTGTGTTTTGTTTTTTTTTTTAATTCAACGTGCATATTATTGGGCCCATTGCATCTGAAAATTTATGTCTGTCATATCTTCTGAGAATTTATTTAGTTTCTTTAGTAGCTTTGTTTCTTTCATATTCAGTGTTTTCTTTTTCACAAATCTCCTATTAGATGGATATTGGACCTCCTGGATTTTCTTATCTTTTCTATCCTGTTTTTTATCTTTTTGTTTGCCAGACTGGATTATGTTATCTTTTTATCTTTCATTCTTGCCTTTTACAAAATTTTAAGTTATCAACTTTTAATGTCTGAGAGTTCTTTCTTGTTCTTTGATAGATCTTTTAAAATTAAAATAATAATTTATTCTTATTTCATGTATGAGAAAGCTTCTCTCACCAAGGATATAATTTGTTGTTGACATTGTTTTAATTTCCTTCTGCTGCTTCTATTGTCTCTCTTTCCTCCGAAATCCTGTTTTTCTGTTTGTTTGTTTGGTTTCTGTCATTCATGCTGAAGAAGTTCTTGAAATGTCTGTGATTCTAGAATCTGTTCATAATTAAGAGGGAAGCACTAAGAACCTGATCAGAAGTTCTTTGTGTGGGGACAAGCTTACTGCCTGGAGGGCTTTACTGTAAGATGATGGAGTGGCAAGCCAGGCGCATGGCTGCCAAGGCTGCCAACATTTTGGTAACTGCAGGCAGAAGAAGGCTGTAGGGCTCATCATTCAGAATATAGGTTTTAACCTGCATTTTCCCTTCAGCTGTGCCTGTGTTTTCAGGTCTGGAACTTCATTTTCTCAGAGAATAAACCTCCCTTTCTAGCTGGGGTGGGGCGACTGAGTGGATGGACAAAGGGAAGGTTTGTGAGTCTGGGTCTCTCACTGTTCTTTACGCATGTTTTAACCAGTCCTCCCTTTCCTCTTACCCTCACAAGGTACCTGCTAAGCTTAATTCCTGAGCCTTTGTGGGGTCCAACAGTTTGCCCTTGAACCTCATTGGTTCCCCCTTTGTAGCTACTTAGGTTTCAGCTCTCATTCTCCTACTCCGTTGTCCCTTCTGTAGCCTCTTTCAGTCTTTCAGAAACATGTTAATACTGCTCTTCTCCTGTTTCATTGTCATTGTAGATTTGTATGTTATATTTATTAGCTGTCATTTTAGTGGCTTTGGGGAGGGAATAGAGATAAATGCATGTGTTTAATCTGCCATGTTTAACTAGAAATCTCTCCTCAGCTGCTGAAATTCTGTGCTCTGTTTTCAGTGGTATCTGAGCCAAAGTTAATTAAAGAAAGTCAGTATGAATTTCGAGGAAGGGAAGACTTTGCACAGTTGTTAGCTCTTGGATCGGTCATGATAAAAGCTGCCAAACTTCCCATGTTCAGGTTTACCGATGACATTGGGAGGGAGATCAGCCCCACTGTTACTAGATCCTTCTCTGACCCACATAAATCTGTTTTCTTGCAGAAGTGGGGAAGCGTAAGCAACCCACTCTTCCTCCCACTGATCCCACCACAGTCTCAAGGTTTCACTGCCATCGTCCTCACCTACGACCGAGTAGAGAGTCTCTTCCGGGTCATCACTGAAGTGTCCAAGGTGCCCAGTCTATCCAAGCTGCTAGTTGTCTGGAATAATCAGAATAAAGTTCCTCCAGAAGGTAAGAGGTGGGGAACGTGTTCAGAAAGGGCCTGGTTTGGGTGTTAGTTGAACTCTTAGCTGGATCCATCATGGATGACTAAGTTATTTGCATTTTTTGTTTTAAATGAATTTTCCTGCTTTGTCAGCAATAATGCCATTTATGAGGCAGCGTGACCCCTGCTGTCTCCATTTTGGTATTCTCGTTCTACGGTGGTCCATCTAACTGTGTTCAAGGGCTTTGGGATCAGTGGGGTCAAAGGCCATTAGCCTTGGGAAAACAGATCTCAGCTTCTCTCAGACCTTTCAGCCGATTTGTTTACATGAAAACTCAGTTTAAAAGGCATTAGTTTTCTCTTTCTTTATCTTGGCTCTGTTACTGTGTTCTTCTCTCAAAAGAGGACGGCCTCACCTCTGTCTGAGAAAGTCAGCAATGCATGCCCTCTCCAGGCCTCGAATCTGTTCCTCAAGTGAACACTCACTAGAGGTTCCCATTGGTTCATCTTTAATCACTTTGTTCCCTGCCTAGGCCACCCCTGCAATCTGCTAGCCAGCAGCTAGGGTTGAGGGCTGTTTGATTAATTGGATTTGTTTTTAATTCAGGACGCATAGAGCATGTTCCACCTGCATTTAGTTTCTCATTCAGTCCGTCTATTACTGATCCTAATCCCAGGGACTTCAAAGCTCTTGCCCTTTATAGCCTATTAAAGCCAGGAAGTTTCTGATGGATTAGAGCGGGGAATGGGTTTGAAGTTTGTAATGTGCACCACTATCACCGATAAGGTCTAGTTTATTGCCTGACAGTAGTATCTACACTTTTTATGACTATCCCCTTTTAATTGGTTATACCGAAGTCAGCAGAGTCAACCCTGGAAACCACCAGTAGTAGGTCTGTTGTCTCGGCCGGAAGAAGACCGTATTTCTGTCTGTTAGGTAAATCAGAATTTGCCTCAATAAAATTCTGTAGTTTCTCCCTCCTGAGACATTTAAAATTTTTTAGTCAGTGGGATTTTTGTTCTCTGAGAGAATCAACTTTTTTTATATACCTAAGGAGTCACGGTGCGTGAGTAAACAAAATAGCATTTTAAGAGAATGTCCCATATTGTCCCCTGATGCACACTGCTTTTTAAAAAAAATTATTTTCTTAACTATCTTTTTATGCCAAGGTTTTTTCTTCTCAGTGTCTAGGTGTTTTTTTTTTTTTTTTTTGTCTGTTTGTTTTTGTTGTTTTGTTTGTTTGTTTGTTTTATACTGCTGTTTGGTCTGATGCTCAATGAAGGAGAAGGAAAGAAGTAAAGAAAAAGAAAGGTGTTGGCGCCTTCTAAGAAGGCGGAAGAAAGAGCCTAACAGGAAAGAAAAGGATCCATGAGGAGGGACATGGGGATGACCTCTGAAAAGCTGACTTGGATTCATCAGTTCTAGTCACCTCTCTCTGGAGTGCAGTGAATTAGATGGCACTGCCCTGCTGATCAGTCTCTTTGCTCTCAAAGGACAGGTCCTATTTTGAAAAGGAAGACCGTGTATCTCTCCTCGGCTCTGGCCATGTCATGCCGTATTTGCCCCTGCTTACAAAGGCCACCAGCTTTCAGAGAGAGCCTTTCCACCCCCCTACTTTTCCCAACCCACCTCCGGCCCAGAGAGGCAGAGTTGCAAAGCCTGGTGCTAAACGCAAAGGAGATTCTTTGAAACTTTGGTTAGCCACTTCTGGATTAGGGCGAATTATTTATTATGAGTTTGAGTCACTTCTTTTAGCCAAGTATCGTTGCAAACGATGAGAAAGGAGAAATCTTTTTTTTTTTTCCTTCTTGGTCCAAGCCTCATATTGACATAACTGAATGCAATATAGCACAAACTTAGGTTTTTGGAGTAGGGTATTCAGTTTTAATTTTTGGTAGACCCTACTAAAATGTAGTGGTTAATTTTATGACCAAGAATTTAGTTTATTTTTGAAATATTTTGGCTCTAGGGAGGAAAGAGAGCCCTCAGATGATGAGGCCCTAATTTTGACACGTTTAGAGACTGGATCAGCTTTTCTCTAATGGTGGTTTTTAATTTAGGTCAGGGCTCCGGCTCTGGCGATGTGGTTGTTTGGGGAGAACATGACCCATGTTTAATCTTCTGTGGGGTGTTTGTTCACTTGGTAAATGGGGCTGTCAGCTCTGGCCCTCATGCCAGCAGAGGCATCTTATTTTTCATGTACAGCATTAGTAACATATATATTTTTTAAAAAGCAAGTTTAAGGCTTTGAAATGTTAGAGGCAAAAATGATGTTTTTCACTTTCTCTACATTTACTAAAATAAATACTGTGGTTAACATGTCTGCTGCTGAGAGAATTAGTGTAGGCAGAATTCCCCCCCACCGCCCCAACTTTTTTTTTTTTTTTTTTTACTTTCCAACTTAACCAAATACTTTTTTTCTTTTTTGGTCACATTTAAGTCTAAATTGCTGGGTTTGAAGTTTAAGAAAATACTTAAACTAGGCAGTAGAAATTTCCAGTGACCTTTCGCCACATTAGTTTTGAGCTTTGTCAGAAAAAAAGGCAGGCCACTGCTTTCCTCTCTGCCAACTCTTCAATTTCCAAACCTGATGGATATAGGAGTTATTTACCTTGGCCCCTGGCCTCGGTCTGAAGGAAACTGTTAACACTGTCCACTTCAGATAGGTTTACCTCAGCTTTTTTTTTAAACTAATTTCAGTTTTAAATTTGAATTGATCTCAGGATCCCCCCCAGTTTTGGCTTGTTGCTTTCATGGTTCTCAGTGGGCAGGATGGGATTGGCTGAGAGTGTCAGGATGCTCAACTCAGAAGAGGCAACAGGGAAGTAGAAGCAGCAGCTACCTTCCTTTTGAGGTGACTTGTAAGACAGTGGGAATTAGGGTGATGGGGACCAGATATACACCAAGAAGCATGAGCACTCCCGCAGTGAGCTCAAGGTCTGTGTGGGGGTGATATCACTTATTTTGTGGCTCTGTGATTGTGTTTGTGACAGTGATTGCCAGGATGGGCGTGGGGTCATCTTCAGTCAACTTGAACATTTTATGGTACCTTTGCCAAGCTGGAGAAAAATTCTCTATGCTCACATCTCTCTTGGCATACAAAATGGAGAAAACCATTAATCAATATACATTTTTTTAAAAAAATCCTTAGCACAAGGAGTTCTTTTTCTCCTCTAAGCTCTATTGAAGCTCATAACTGTACAGTTATCAAGTCACTTGGCTCAGCTATTTGTTTTTCATAAATTAAGTGTGTTTGAAAAAATACTAGTTTGTAGACTACTTTGTGTGAATGCAAAGTTACATTCTATTTTGCCAGCTACAGATTCACAGGATGAGGCACAGGATACAAGGGCACACTGTTCCATTTAGAATTTAAAGGGGTAAGGAAAAAGAGACCCTGCCTGGGCTAAGCAATAGAATTAGAGCCTGAAGATTTCCTGCTATGGCATTTTTTCCTTCTGCATCCTGAGAGGTCACCCTCTATCTCTCTGTCTATACTTCTTCAGGTTGTCGATAGAGAAATGAAGTTCATAAGATTTTATAAGAATCCATTTGTGAAAATGATAATAGTACAGTGCTATTAACCATGTATTGTATACCTTTTATGTCCCTGGAAGAGAAACTGTGCTAAGTGCTTTATACATATTATCTCCTGTCTTCATGACAGTCCTGCAAGAAAGATGTTGTTATACCCATTTTATAAAAATGAAGCTCAGATTAGTTGAGTAATTTGCTTAAATCACAACACTGCAAATGGCAGAGCCAGAAATAAATAGAGGTCCCTCTGGATCTAAAACTCTTGCCCCCATGTACCTATTTAGATTACCATTTAGCAGCAGGAAAACCATCATGCTCCATCAGTTCTCTGATTTGGGGTTGTATAGAACAACTGGGTCCTTGTCAGGGACCCGAAGAGGCAGGAAAGTAAATCTATTCTTTCAAAAATACTAATGGAAGGGAGGAAGAAACCTCTTTTATCTCACCTATATTTTCCTTTTCTATCTCATACCTATGTCCTGATTTTTTAGACAGAATCAAAATCCCATATCAGAATTATCTAAATGCTTTAGGGCAAGGAGTAATTATAATGCCATTTCTTTGATTGCTGCTCCCTTACCTTTGTCCTCCACAGAAGGGATGTTAAAGCCTGAAAGAATGACGGTTCCCTTTCTTGGAGGCCTATTTTATTTAAAAATGTGAAGAGAAGAAACGGTATTCTATTTAGAGTCCTGTCTTGTGGTAATGATGGTTCATAGACAGCTGACCATTGAGATGGAGACTCTTTTGCCAGTGCTGACTTTTGGTCACCCAGGCCCAACTCAGAACAGGGAAACTAATCACATTTCCAAAAAAAGCCATGATTCATTCTCTGTTTCTGTTTGTACCTCACATCATCCTCTATGTTAGATTTTTTAGAATAGCAAAGATTCTGTTTATTCACAAGTGGACGTGGGAGGTACAAGCTGGAGGCATGTCTCTGTATTGTCATGTACCATCTTGCCATCACTACCTAAGATTCAAAAAAAAATCCTTTGATTTTGTAATAGACGCAAACTTTCAAGGAAATCACAGCTAACATTTAGTGGCTGTCTACCATGTCCCAAGCACTGTGCATTCAAGTTCATTCTCACAGTCATTCATGGAAAGATGGTGTTATTATTCCATCTTCATCGTCAAACAGATTCAAAGTGGTTGACTTGTTCAAGATCACATGGCTAGTAAGGGGAACACCTGTTTGAAGCTGTTTCTAAAGACTGTGTTTTTTCTGTGATATATAAACTGCCTGATCCTAGGACTCAGAGGCATCTTGTTTGGTCTCTCTGATGTCAAGTACAAATCTGATCTAAGTTAGTACATTTCAAGTAAAAGGGCACATTATGTTGTTGACGGCATTTCATTCATCTTAAGACAGTTTATACCATTAGAAAACTCTTAACCTATTGTGAGTTGAAATCAATTTCCCTGTGACTTTCACCCAGCCACTGCTCATGGATCTAACTTTAGAGGCCGCAGAGAACAAATCCCTTTTCATCTGATAACCCTTCCGTTATTCCTAGTATATTAGCCAAAGCCCAGGTCGGAGACAGACACCACACAATAACTTGAACAGGAGAAGTTTCATATAAAGAATTATTAACTAGTAACAGAAGGTTGGTGACTAAGGGGTAAAAAGAACTAAAGATTAGAGGAAGTAAATTTGGGAGAACCCCCTCTCCCGCTAGGTCTGAGGTTCAACCTTGTCGGAGAGTGTGTGACTCTAGCCTACTGCTGAAGTGCCACAGGCCAAGTCTGGCCAGCAAGAAACCAGCTGTCCCCTTGGATACCTATAGAATTCAACAGGAAGCTGCTCAGCAGGTGTTACTGAGCTTTCTGGGAAACTGCCGAGGGCTTCAGTGGCGCTCCCTGGGAATCACTGACGGACAGAACCTCAGCTGAATTGCTCTCGGGGGTGCTGCTGACCTCACTGGGAAGCTGGTTGGGGTGTCTGCAGGACTTTCTGGGAAGCTGCCCCTGGAGGTACAACTTAAACTTGCTGGAGATAAATGCCTCTGCCTGCCTACCTGCTGGTCAAGTACTAGAGGAGCAAGAAGTAACAAAAGCACACCAGAACCAGGAGAAAAGCCCCCTTCCTCCTAAAGTGTCTCTCCAGCACCCTCTACGGACAGGGTTCAGCACTGGGCCAGCTGGCAAAGGGAAAACATTTCCAGTGTCACAAACAGGGTCATGAAGGGTGAATTGAAACTGAGAAGCAGTAAATTGACAACTTGCACATTTAGTTTCTTTAAGCATTCTGTAGATACCCTGGATCCAAGTATCCGCAGTACTCTGATAACACCTCACAAACTGTTTTTTTCTCTCGGTCGTTGGTACTTTTCCCATATCAGAATACGGAGTCTAGCATAGGAGTTCTCCACGTGTGCTCCAAGGGCCCTGGGACACCTCTGAGATCCTTTCACGGGGTCTGTGAGGTTGAAATTATTTTTGTAATAGTACTGAGTCACCTCCCTTTCCCACTCTTTTATTCTTTCACAAGTGAACAGTGGAGTTTTTCGGAGCTACGTGACATGGGATAACATCATCACTCTAATGGCTCATGGAATATCCACTTGTGTATTCTTGTGTTTTAAAATTCCCTCTAATTTCTAATACAATAAAGTGTGTGTGTGTGTGTGTGTGTGTGTGTGTGTGTGTGTGTGTGTTGTATCTCAAATAAACTTTGGAGTTCTCAACAGTTTTAAAGAGCACAAAAGATTCCTGACACCAAAAAGCTTGAGAACCACTGGGCTGGTAGGTTGGGCAATGACCTCCTTTAGATATTATAATCGACTTACGTTTTGTAAGGATTCGGACAGTAGATTTATGACAGATTTTATTTATCTGGAAGAGGGAGTGGGAAGCAACCAAGAATGAGGGTGGTTGCTGGAGAAAATGGTTGAACTTCATAGTTTTATTCCAGATCTAGAGAAACATGAGATCTTCAAGCTACAATAGATGGTACAGGTTCTATTCAGTCTTTTATGCTAAACAGACTTAGATTCCAATACTAACCTTGTCATTTATTAGCTCTGTAACCCTGGCCGAGTTACTTAACCTCTCTGCACCTTGTAAATACTACTTTGTAAACTCTGCCTGATAGGGTTGTCAGGGGGCTTGAATGACATTGCATCTCTAAAGTGTCTGGCATATACTAGCTGCTTCATAAAGATCTCCTCCTCTCTTGCTGCTTATTCTTACCCCAAGGAGAAGGGGTTTGCCTAAGATCCCGTAGATAAGGCAGAACTCAGGTCTCCAGTATCTCAGTCCTGTGTCCACTCATTTATTCCAAAGGTATTTATTGATTGTGTGATTCTGTACCAGGAGTGAAACTATGATTAACTATTGTTATTGATTAAAAGACAGCAGCCTATAGGATCACTTCTAGTCTCCAATTTAGTCCTTTCCCAAACATGCTTATTTTGGAGTTGACCACATTTTAAGGCTCTGTGCTCATTTAAGGCTGTGAATATCTTTTTTAATCACAGGGCCTCTCACTTGCACAGGCTTCTTCCAAGATTCTGGTAATGCCCCAACAATGTGGTACATTGACTTATTGTAAAACATGTAGAAGTAAGATATATTGTCTGCAGTTAGTTAAGACAGCCTTTTTTCCCTTCTGACTTTCCCTCTGTCATCCTTCTCTTTACTATGGTGACTTTGGAGTGGCCATGGGCATTTTAGGGCTTCCAGACCCACAGAAACTAGATCATTCCACTACTACATGATGGACTTTTAGGAAACAGTATGATACCTAGCTTTTCTGTTCTCATTTGACAAGTGTTGTGTGAAGAACAGACTGCCCTCTGTGAAGAACCCTGAGCTCTACAGACAGGGGCACTATACCAAAGAAGTATTCATTTCACGCTATGCTGAATGCTGCAGCATTTTAAAATAAGGAACCTGCGGTTGAATTGCTTCAGTGATCTCAAAGTAGAATGGTGAAAATGTAAGGCAAGTCATGGGCTGGTGTTTCTTTACTGTACTAGAAAATCCCACATAATTGAACCTAGAAATTTGATATTTACTCTGTAAATTGGACATGATGAGAGCCAAACCCGGTAAATCACGGGGGAGGGGCTGTCGAGTGGATAAAGTGCTAAGTTCAGAAAGCTTACTCATTGTAGTACTCATTGGGTGAAACAGTGTTGTGAGGGGCGCATTTTGTGGCCTGGATTAGTGGCCTGAGTGCTCGGAGTTGGGCACGTCTGGTTGGAGGGGGGGAGGACATTGTTCACACGTGTGCATCCTGTTTCCTAGCAGAGCTGCAGACAGGTTTCTACCTGACGTGTACCTATTGGAAAGTGTTTTGTAGACGTGGTAGAATTCTGATGTTAGAACTAATCACTGTGCTGCACAACTGAACTAATGTGCTATTGTAAGCCAACTATAACTGAGGAAAAAACCTCATTGAATTGTACAGTGTAAATATGAGCAACTAATTATTATACTTCAGTCCAGCTGAGGGAAGAAACAAAAACAAACAAACTATAGGCCTGAGAAGGGGGCAGTCAAGACCGGATTTCTCTTGTCATTGTGATCCTGGTCATTTTGCATTTCTGTCTCTGTTGTGAGTTGAAGCCAGTTTGTGCATCCTGGTTAAGGCAGTATTGAGAATTAGTGCCATTGTAAGGACTCAGAGAGGACATATTTACAATACAAAACTGCATTTGTAAGAATTTCTCTTGCACACTTGTACGTGTGGACTTAATCGATTCTTCCATCTCATTTGTGGTATGATACTCTGAATAATTTATTAGAGATAAATACCTTGTTTTTTCTTTTCCCAGAGTCTCTCTGGCCCAAAATCCGGGTTCCATTAAAAGTTGTGAGGACAGCTGAAAACAAGCTGAGTAACCGTTTCTTCCCGTATGATGAAATCGAGACAGAGGCCGTCCTGGCTATCGATGATGATATCATTATGCTGACCTCTGATGAGCTGCAGTTTGGTTATGAGGTAAGGAGGATTTCAACAGTTTATTTACATATTTAATATTCACGCCCTAGTATTGTTTGTTGTTCCAAATAAAGACTATTATATCTCATACTCTAAAGTCAGATTTTTAAAATTCTAGTAGGGTCCAAAGCCATGCACAGGAGCATGGGTTATGAAGCTGTTCTTTAAAACTTTGGGGAAACCCTATTCCAGAATGACAGCTGTGCCCTCCACTCGTTTTGGGAATTCCCAAGGAGAGTCCCGGGGGACATTTTCAAAAGAGCAGCTATAGCATTTAACAAGCACTTAATTGATGTCTCCTTTTGAATAGCACTTCCCCTGATTCAAGCAGCTGTGCACTGCAACAGTAAAAACATCAGTAAGTGAAGAAACTGGCGACACTGACAAACAGAAAGCAGACCCTATCGATGGCTTTTTTCCTGAGTTTTAAGTGGAGAGGCTGGCTGCCTGTCTTTAGGGAGAAACAGTCTCTATCACCGTTCATTCAATGCGGCTGATGGATTAGGCCGGGTTCAAGGGTTAAGTATGGAGACCAGTAAAGGTCTCCCTCGGGGAAAGTGCCAGAGCCCAGGCCTGGTGAAAAGCAATAGGAATTGATGAGCTCTGTCAGGGAGGATGTACGAGAGATGCATGGTGGCTGCAGGGGTGTAATGGGGGTATCAGACCTAAGCAAAACAGAGTGTATAAATCAATTAGCTACAGCTGGCACAGGGGAAAGTGCTGAAATTTATCCCCAGTAGTTATCTTGCCTTTGGGAGAAAAGTAACCAACCATCTTTTTTAGTTGATCCAGGATTTGTTGAATTTGAAGTTCTACGAAATCAGGAAATTTTATGAAGTGAAGTCATATTTGGTACATATATTTATTATAGGAATTTATTCCCTAACCCTCAAAAGTGGACTTTAAGGGGAAGAAATAGGAATCCCCCTACCACTGCCACCACCAAAAATTGAAAGCTCAAATTTTCCCAGATTTGTTTTTTTTTCTCCCAAATATATATGTATATATCTCCATTTGGGTGTAAAAAGTTGTTATGAAATATGCTGGTGTGTCAGTATAGTACCTGGCCAGTGGGAGGTTTGAGAATAGCTCATAAAGCATACATTTATCTTTTTTGGATTTATTTGCATTCACAGAGATGTCCTATGCATCATCGTACCTAGGGTGGTAGGTGATTTTTAGTACATTCTCATTCCCATTTTTTAAAAAAGCAAATTACCTTGTTTCTCTAGCCAGTTCATGGCTTAAAGACCAGTCTTTTTCTGCCAATATTTTCTCCCTTCATTGCCTATAGTAGCTTCAAATTATGCCCACGTGTTTGTTTTTGTGGAAAAAGGGAAAACTCAGAATGGGATAGCCAAGACAGTGTGCTACCTCTTCTTGCAGAGTCTCAGCTCCAGCGTCACAAAGCAGGTGTGGGGTTGTGAGACAATAGCCTAATAACTAGCACAGTGTACCCCTTTGGCTCTTCCGTGTCCACATACACCCTTCTACATGGATTTGAACTTCCATTCATCCGCTTAGAAGATGCAACCATCCCCTATACAAATAAAGACCTCTTATTCTCTTCCCCAAAGGGGAGACACAGAGTCCCAGTGGTCATAATAGTAATTTCTGGTTAATTATTAATTCCTTTTTTAATTTAGTCACAATTCTATTTGAATATTCTGTCAATGAATAAATTGTAGATTTTCACTGCAGAAGATCAAGTAAGCACATTTCACCCTATTCCTGGAAGGAGACAGACTGGCTAGGAATGTCAGGACTTGAAAGGTGTCCCAGTAGTGGGTTCCCATAGGGTTTTTTCCTTCCTTTCTTCCTCTTTTCTTCCTTTCCTCCCTCTCTCCCTTCACTCCATGGTCTCAGTGCTAGAGAAGGCCATAACAATTACAAGGATAGATAAAAACAAGCAAGCAAGCAAACAAGAAAAACCGACTTTCTCTTGCCAAAGACTGGGAAGAGGGCAGCCCTTGCATATGGAACCCTTTTGATTATACCCACTGTGCACCAGGCAGACTCCACAAAAGAAGCTTCCCATACCTCGGCCAGCTAGATACTGTAACTTTGGAGATTGCCCTGCAGAGCCCTGTTGACCTGTGGGGTGGAACCCAGTTGCCCATCCAGGCCCTGCACTAAGTGAACATCAGCAAAGAGGCAGCTATGGAGATTGGTGGTGAGAAGTCCTGCCCACTGTTCCCAGATAGCAAAGAGCCAGAGCCACATCCTATCCCAAATTAAAGGTGGAGGGAAGATACTAGAAAGGAGAAGCTGAAAAGAGGATTCTTTAAACCTGTGTTTGAGGTCCTGGGCATACTCTCCCCCTTCTCCCTTCAATCAGCCTATGCATATTACTGACTAGAATCAATACAGCAAAAGCTTTGAGAAATAAACTGGTGTAGAACACTACCCGGGTCTCAAGTTACCCAACACCAAGATGACACAGATGCTGGAATTATTCAACATAGATTTTAAAATTGCCATCATAAAAAAATCCTCTAATAAGCAATTATGAGCACTGGAAAAATAGAAAGTCTTGGCAGAGAAACAGAAGATACAAAGAAGAACCAGATGGAGATTTCAGAACTGAAAAATTACAGTAACCTAAACTTAAAACTCAGTGGGCTCAACAGGTGAATGGAAATGATAGGAAGAATTGGTGAACTTGAGCATAAGTCAGTAGGAATTATTCAGTCTGAACAGAGAAAATCGATTTTAAAAAAGTGAACATTACCTCAGAGACCTATGGGACAATCACAAAAAATATAACTTCCACATCATCAGAGTTCCAGAAGAGAAAGAATATGGGGCTGAAAGAATATTTGAAGAAATAATGGCTGAAAACTTTCAGAATTTGAGCAAGGACATTAAACTTATCAGGAAGCCACAAACATCCAAAGAATAAGTTGCATAAATTTATGTATACACTGAGTAATTGTAACATTGATTCTTATATAAAATAGAAATAGGAAAAGAAGAGGAGACAAATTCGTGTATGTATGCGAGGAAAGGAGAAAACATTCTTTGCTTCTATAGCTTGGTCATGAGACCGTAGTTGATATTTATAACTTCCTTATTATGCTACCCATTCGGTGTCCCCTTTGTTCTCTAGCATGTTTGTTAGAGACCCAATTTCTTTAATGGCTCCAGTACTATTCAGACTCTCTAAGAATCTGTTCATTTCATCTAAATTATAAAATGTATTACTATAAAGTTATTTGTCTTATTTCATTAAAAGTCTATAGGATTTGGAAGGATGTATTCTTTTTCATTCCTGATATGGGTAATTTTTGTTTTTCTCTTCCTTGATCAGCATTATTAGAGGTATATCAATGTCATAATATTTGCAAAGAATCAACTTCTGATTTGGTTGACTTTATATTTGCTTTGTATTTCATTAACCATTAATTTCTACTTTCACGAGATTAAGTTGCTGTTATTTTTCTAGCCTTTTAATTTGATAGCTTAGATCATTGATCTCAATAGTTTTCTAACATAGCATTTAAAGCTGTAAATATCTCCTTAACTGTTGCCTTGGGTATATTCCCAAGTTTTGCTGTTATATTTTTATTATCCTTAAGTTTAAAATATTCTAACTTCCACTGTAATATCTTCTTTGACCTGTAGTTATATAAAAGTATACTGTTTACTTTTGCCAGTTTTTTAAATTCCCCTTTTCTTATTGATTTCTGATTTGATTCCACTGTGGTCAGAAAATATACTCCATATAATTTCAGTATTTTGAAATTTATTGAGATGATACGGACCAGTAAAAGGTCTATTTTGTTAAATATTCTGTGTGTACTAAAAAATAATACATTCTGCAGTTATAGATTTAATAATCTTACTAGGTCAATTAAGTAAGGTTAGTTACCTTGGCACTTTTAATTTTAATCGAAATTTCCCTCTGCTTGTTCCTCTCTAAAATAAGCATCTCTATTTCTTGTTTATCTTTTCTATAGCCTTTATCATTTCTGTCATAGTTAAATTCATGATCCTAGTTTAAATAAAAAATAATTTAAACATACTATTGAATATGTGAGAATCAAAGAGAAACCATGCAACAGGCCTTTCTTGCTGTGGCTCCAAAGAACTTTTAGAGAAATCTGAAGAGTCAGAATTCCCCATCTGGGAATTTTTCAGAAAGGGGAAGCCAGCAGTCTTCCAGTAGCTAGAGTGGTTTTACTAGTCTGGCCTGGAGACAGAAGAACAGACCAAATGACGTCCTGCAGTCCCTTCAGGTATAACAAATCTAAGAGACCAGACGTGCAGGCAAACCTGATGAAGTGGTTCCATGAGAAGAAAGACCAGACTTCTGTGCATACAGCATGTCAGATGCCTTCACTTTCCTGTGGAACCCAGAGAGATCACATGAGTGAGGATCCAGGGGTGTTTGGAGGTGATGGCCAGCAGCATGTTAGGAGCCAAAGGGCAAATACAGCCGTCATGTTAGTGGAGGACAACCAGGGTGGAGTGTGCAGGACCAGGACTCATTTAGGTCGTGGTTCTGCTGATGCCTCTTCTGAGGCCTCTCATGTCCACTCAAGCAGCAGAGTTTCAGCCTGATTTACATAAATGCGAGGGCATTTTAAGGCAGTGCATTTGTCAGAGGTTAGAAGCATGGATTTGTAGGGATTTGCCATTTTTAAAGCAACGGACTTCATGGCTTACTTGGGGGACATTGAGCAGAGACTAAAGGGCAGCTCACCGGTTGTTCACTTCCCAAAGCCGTGAGAAGAAAATGTGAGCCTGACATAAGAGATGCAGGAGGAGTGATGGGGGAAGATCAGCCTGAAAATGATAGTGAACCCCAGAATCCCTTCCCGGGAAGAAGTTGCTGGAGCCAGAGCAGTGCTTTCCATGGCCTTTGTCAGACTGTAGCACAAGGACATCATATCAGTGCCGTGTGTTATGGTGTGTAGACAAAGCTGCTGCCAAGAGGAGACCTCCCCTCAGGACTCCCTGCTGATCTGGCCAGAGGATCAGAATCTCAGCATGCCTCGTAACCATTCATAGCACCACAGTCCAAAAGCTCAGAACGCGATGGGACCCAGAGATCATCTCTCCACTTTGTGCTTTACTGCTGAGGAAACTGAGATGCAGAGAGGTTAAGTTACATCTTTAAAGTGTTAAATGTACATTAAATCTGACCCTTAAAGGCACAACATAGCAAGTTCTTGGGAATGAAAAGCCAGTCCATGTAGAAAAGGCCTTTTTTCTTCCACTGTCTGTGACTTGAGCACGAAGACGTTAGGATTAGAGACCTAATACTGGGTACCGTTATTTGTTTAATTGGAAGAAAACACAAGGGTCATTTGCCTGTGTAAATAGGTTATATTCCCTGTTGGAAGGCAAAGAGCTTTGGGAAATGTTACATTCCCTCTCCAGCCCCGAAATCAGGAGTTAAAGAATGATCTTCTCTGGCCCTGCGTGTTTCTGACTTGTTTGACAAGCTCTAGTGAGCTACCAGATGTTGAAATTCTCTTCAGCCTGGAATAATTTATTTATCTGTTTATGTATTTCTCCAGGAAAGTATCTATTGAGTTCTTGATACTCATTTGCAAGGAGCTCCTGGGGGAACAGTAGCAGTGTATAGTGTTACTTGAATGTTTGATTCCCCCCCACCCCCAAGTCTGTCTTGCTTTTATTTCAGTCCTAAAGAGCTGGGAAATAAAATGCAACTTGTTCCTCCTCCCCTCCCCTGCCTTTAAAGGAGACCGTTTAAAACATGTGGCAGAAAATGAGCCATGCAGACTTGGCTGAATGTATGAACCCGTGAATTTATTTTTTCTTTTATGCTTTGATCCTCATTTCCAACCATAAAAATTATTAGCAGCACTTAAGTGTTGAACATTTTTCACCTGAGTGATGTGAAACACTCTTGGCTAGTAATACTGGTTATAAAGTCAGTACTTCGCGAGGGGAATGGACTTCACAAAGAGCAACTGGATGTTATTAGGCACACAAAGTGCTGATGCCTTTCTTTCGCTGCTTGTGTATCCCATGCACAACAGGCTGGGTAAACCTTTGGGGTGCTAATAAATTACAAGAATTTATTCGTATTATTGTGTTCACAACTCCACTAGGCAATGGCAAGTATACACTTCCAAAGAATCATGGGAGGAAAGCAGAAGAGCTTGGAATATCTTTTTTTTTTCTTCTGTGAGAACATAAAACCATCTTTAAGTGGGCTTTCCTGGTGTAGGAAGAGGAGAGAGGAGCAAAGTGAGAGTAAGCTTGCTATGTGTGGTTGCACAGGGAAGTCATAAGCAGATTGATGGGATGAGGGTAGAACTTGCTTTTTAGTGAACAACAGAAGCTAGGTTGCTTAGGCAATATAGGGCCAGCTGATAGACGGGTGAAGAGGCCAGCCGAAAAGTGTAAGGTGGTAAAGAGGTAGGTTTGTAGAGAGGTGTATGGTAAAAGCAGGTCGCAGGATGAATTAGAGATGACAGAGACTAAAGACAGGGAAAGCCAGTTAGGTAGTGGCAGTGGAAAAATCTATAATGTTCAGATGCACTGAAGATTTAATTTGCGATGAGGAAGCTCAACTAATTGGAGAATTCCAGAGCTGTGGCTCTATATTACAGTTACATTTTAAACATAATTAGTAAAATTTATAGTTATCTGTATATTTATCCAGGGAGAGTGGGAAAGATGGTAAAATCTGTGATTCTAAAGAAACCATCCCACTTTTTCTCTTCTCACTAAAAGATCTGAAAGATGGAAACAACCTATCATGGGATTAGACTTCCTAAATATCTCTTTTACAAACTAGCAGATAACTTAAAACAAAACAAAACAAAACAAAAAAATGCTATCTCTGTCTTGTTTGTCCCTCTCTGAGCCTTCTGCCAATGAAAAGTGACACAGGCCACAGATACCAGGTCTGGGGAACAAGAAAATGGAAAACAAGTCTTGGATTAGGTCTAAAGATTTTTTTCTCACAGACTTATGGTAAAGATCCTCCTGATAGAAAATTAACTGCTTCTCTTCCTAGATATAAGCCTCAGAGTTCTAAATCTGAAAATGTGCTATCTTGTTGGGAATACAGGAAGGGTCTCTTCTGAAAGGTTTTTCTTTTTGGTACACAGAACCACTTATCTCATCCCGCCGTGGGATCTAGAGCAGGCTTACTCTTCTAGTTCATCCAGGACAGCAAGAAGCTCGATTATTACGTAGCCAAGACTAATAGGAGCGTCCCTCAGGGAGGGACATTTCTTACAGTAGACAGATGACCCAGTCATTGGAAGTGTCTCAGTCTTCATTGAGAAAACCAGCCCTTAGGTTTCCATTCCTTGACCTCTTGGCCGACTCAGGTCTTTGAGCCTTCACAGTATCTGACCCAATGGGTGACTGGCAAGCTTGGAATTCAAGTCTTTTCTGCTCTTATCTGGATGATGGACCGCAGCAGGAGTGCCCGATGGAGCCAGTCAGGACTTCATCCACAGGCCAGTGCAGGGCTGCAGCCGCTGAGAGTCACTGTGAGCCGGGCCCAGTTTTGGCACGCACAGATCTAACCTTGCCAAAGCTGTTCAGGTTCAGCATTCCCTGGGTCCGACACTGAAGCTTCACAGTGTAGCTGGAACCATTTTGCCAACACCAGGCTTTTTGAAACTCTAACTTTCTTAGGACTTGTAGTGTGCCTTCTTTATTAAGTGTCTGAAGAAGCTGATGCTTGTATACTCTCTTGAAGCCTGTGTGTTATATCTGAGTGAGTGTCAGTCCCCTCTGAGTACCTTTCCTGGGCTTGTCCATAATACTGAAAAGGACATCTGTCTTTCCTCCGTCGTTTACTTAAGGAGCTGCCTTTGTAGAGAACATGTCTTCAGAAGAGGGAACGGGACACATGGTTTGTTTCTATGAGCATCCCCCTCGCTGTAAGGCAAGGTCAGAGGTTCCTTCAGAGGAGACACGTGGAAGGTTGTGGTCAGAGGTGAGTCATTCTTTCTCAGAGACTTCTCTCCCGGGATAGTCTCCACATCGCTTCAGGCTCCCTGTTCTCAGCCTGTAGGAGAGCTGAGTAATCTGTTAGGTCTGTCCGTGTCCAGCTTGCATTGATTTACACCCCCAAGACTCACGGGACCTGGAGGGAAAATAGTTCGTGTGTGCGGCTGCTGCAGCAAGAACTGCTGAAAGAAGATCCAGAGCAGCGGCCAGGGGCCCACAGAGGTGCTGAGAGAGGCTTCAGTGAAGGCTGACCTCTCAGAGCCTTTCTGAAGTCCCCAGTCCCCATCGGAGAACAAGTCAAACAAATATTAAGGGAAGGAAATCGAATATATATGCTGAACCGTGAAATAACATCTGATCGTTTAAAAAAAAGCCCCCAGTTGGGAATTACAATCCAGTGACACTTTTTCCTTCCCCACTGAGCACATTAGAAATAACAAGTTCAGAATTTGTTTACACAGCCATTAATGAAACATCAAATGTAGGGCGAAGGACTGTGGCTCCCAAAGAGAAGGGGACACGCTTTCCACTGCCACATCTTACCGTCAAAGGGTGTCTCCTGCTCACAGACTCCCATCCCAAATAAGTCAGGTAGGTTTCAAGACTTTTTTGTAATCGCTCATTTTGCGCCCAGCAGTGCTGGTGAGGAAAGAGCTCTCATGGCCTTTCTGCTCCCAGCCCTGTGTGCTGCCCATGGGGCCTCAACACTTTTCCTGGGGTCACCTCCATCAGGGCCACCTGGCTTCATAACTTCCTGCCTTGAGAGCAAGTGCTTATAATGTGGGGTAGTTACTTTAAAGGGGTGTTGGTACACCTGATGGTTTAAAGAGTGCACACGCCCCTCCCCCATTCAAAGGGATATATCTGCAGTGGTATTCTAACCCTGAAAGGATCCATATGTTTGTGGGTTATTGTTCCAAAAGCTGCCTGTTGTCTCATTGAGATTGATTACAGGCTTTTACTGCTCCAGGAATTCAGAGCATCAGGATTTGGCTTCTGATTTGGGGATATGGGGAATTTGTCTTGCATGGGCTGCTTATCTGCCCTGATTTTGATAGAGATGCTTAAAGAAGGTGTGTGGGCAGGAATTGGCATAGGGCCAGAGGAAATGAAAGCCACAGCAGCATCCAGGCCCCAAAATCACCCAGCGGAGCTCTCAGAAGGGTAGTGCCTATGGCTTTCCAAGGAAAAGTCTGTGCTGTTCCCACATGCGAAGCTACACTCTGCCAGTTGTAAACGGCTTGCAAAATCATGAGTTTGAGACCGTGGTTGGTGATCATTATTGCATTGGACATAACAATTCCACTTTTTGGAATAATAAAAAGAAAGAAAACTTAAAGGATCAGAATCGTCCCCTGACCATAGAAATGTCACAGTTGGGAAAACGAGTCTCTACAAATCGTGAACTGGTCAGTGTGGTATTTATAGCTCATCTCTTAGATCACATCGATTGCTTGGTGCTCGACAATTAGTACCTAGGGTTCACATTAATTATGGTTGCAGTATTTTTGCTACTATCTGTTGGCCAGTTTAGATCAAGAGTTGGCAACCTTTAAAAGTTCCCAGCCAGTCTTTGTGTTGGGCTGAAGATTTGAGGGGTAGGGCACAAGTCCTGGTTAATAATTGACACTCTGCTCTAAGATAAGGAAGGAAGGAGTAACCAGTGCTGTAATGAAATCCACAGCAGAGATCTGGGACGGAATTGGAAAATTCCTGTTAGAGCTGTCCATACAGACAGGATTTTGTGTGCCTCTTTTACTACTGGCATCTCAGTACTTGACACATAGTAGATGCTCAGTAAATATTTATTAGCTAAATGAGTGAAAATGTATTTGGACATTGAATTGTTTCCTATTTAGTTTCTATGAGTAAAATAAGAAGTTATTCAAAGTTACATAATTTCTTATTCTGTATTAGATGGGAGAATCCTGGTCTTCTACTTCTTGGCCTGCGAAATAGACAGCAAAGAATAATTTTGTACAACTGACTTAACCTGACTGGAGGCAATGAGAATCTCATCCTAACTTTGTAATTTAACTTTCTTTTTCTTTCTTCCCTGAAAATGAAATTTGTGAAGGCTTTTCCTTATTCCCTGCTTCCCCACCCCCAACCCAGAAGTAATCCTACTTTTTCCTATGTTCTTGTTTCTATTAAGCATTCTAGCTTTTTATGCATATGTCATTAGCGTTTCTACATAGCAAACTCCTCAATAAATATACTTTATTTTTGTACTTACTCTTTGAAGTGTAGATAGTCCCTAAAAATAGGGAAGGGGGCAACTGATTTTTGACAAAAGGTGCAAATAGTTCAGTAGAGGAAAGATAGCCTTTTCAACAGTGATGGATGAACTAGATATCCATAGGCAAAAATTTAACCCTGATTTAAACTTTACATCTTATAGAAAAATTAACTGAAAGTGAATTATGGACTTACATATATTCATAGGGCTTTAAAGCTTTGGGGAAAAAATTTAAGGAGGAAATCTTCAGGATCTGAGGCTAAACAAAGAGTCCTTAGACTTAACACCAAAAGCATAATCCGTAAAAGGAAAAATTAATAAATTGGACCTCATCAAAATTAAAAACTTATGCTCTGAGAACAATATTTTGAAGAGAATGAAAAGACAAGCTACAGATTGAGAGAAAATATTTGCAAACTACATACCCAACAAAGGACTAAATATCTAGGATATATAAAGAACTCTCAAAACTCAACAGTGAAAAACAATTCGATTAGAACATGGGTAAAGGACAGACATTTCACAGAAAAGGATATACAGATGGCAAATAAACATGAAAAGATGTGCAAAGTTGTTAACCATTAAGGAAATGCAAATTAAAACCACAGTTGTATATCTCTATACACCTATCAGAATGGCTAAAATTAAAAATTAGTGACAACACCAAATGCTGGTAAATGGTAAAGATGCAGAGAAACTGGATGACTCATACGTTGCTGGTGGGATGTAAAATGGTGCGGCCACTCTGGAGAAACAGTTTTGGCAGTTTTCTTATAAAACTAAGCACGCAATTACCATATGACCCGGCAGTTGCACTCTTGGGCATTGATCCCAGAGGAATGAAAATTTATGCCCGCACAAATTCATAGCGGCTTTATTTGTAATGGCCAGAAACACATTGGCCCAGATGTCCTAACTGGTACATCCATACTGTGGAATACTACTCAGTAATAAAAGAGAACAAACTGCTGATGTATAGAGAGCAACTTGGATGAATCTTTAGGGAATTATGCTGAATGAAAAAAGCCGATCTCAAGAAATCACATACTGTATGACTTCATTTATGTAGCCTTTTTGAAATTACAAAATTATAGAAATGAAGATTTGCGGCTGCCAGAGGGACCTGGATGGGGGAGGATGTCTGTAAAGGATAACAGAAGGGACCCCAGTGGTGACGGACATGCTCTGTATCTTGACTGTATCAGTCTCAGTATCTTGTCATGATATCACACTATAATTTTGCCAGACGTTGCCTTTGGGGGAAACTGGGTGAAGAGTACACAGTATCTGAATTTTTTCCTTCTTTTAAATCTGCAGTTATCTCAATAAATTTTTGAATTAAAAAAATAGTGGTAGCTCAATGAATTAATGAACTAATAAGTAGGACTACTCAAATCTCTTCATCCTGAAACTCTACAACTGTAGCTTGCTGTTGGATTGCCTTTGTAGAACTTGATATTTAAGAGAGATGGAACGTCTCTGGGTTTTTGTTTTTGTTTTTTTTTTTTTTTTAATGTTGTCAAGAATATCATCTGTTTGACAATTTGGATTTTATTGTTGTTTTTACCTTTTATTGTGAGCCATCCCGAATCATTTGGGGGGGCGGTTCCAGAATAGATGGGATATAAATAAATAAATAACTCAAAAGAGTCCCCCTGCTGCTTGATTCTCCCCCAAGAGATTATTGTGTTTAAGCACACATACAGGGCACTATGATAAATTAACTCATCAAGGAATTATTTTGGAACCACATTAATGCTTTGAAGTCAGTTGGGATTATGGAGTTCGTGGTCAATGCCATTTCCTCCCTTTCTGCAGTGAGAAGAAAACAAAAAGACTTTGCCAGTTTTGCAGTAGCATCCCTGCCTGTAAGGGATGGAAGCCACCAGCGCAGTGACTGGAAGTAAGGAGAGTTATTTCCTCCTTGCTGGACAAGAATTAATATCTTTGGTCTCCAGTCATTTAAATTGAGCCTCACCAATGGTTATTTATAAAATGGTTATTTATAAAAACTAAAGTCTCTGTTTCCATTCATGCAGGATTTAAAGAGAATAGCCATTTGGCCTATGATCACTGTTCTTTTAACTTCATTAAACAATGGCCTGGGACTAGACTTAGAAATAGTGTGCCCCCCACTGGAGTGGAGCTTGTGGAGTTTGTTTTGTGGGTCTTAAGGAGCCGAAAACTGGAAAACCCACGGCTCGTTCCTACCCATCCCCTCCTCCTCCCATCTCCTCAGTCTCACATCTCCTCTTTCCTTCTTTATGATCTCTCAAGGGATTCATTGCCTCATGAAAAATAGTAGTTGAGTTTAATCTTTCATTCAGCTGCTTTCTGCTTGTGTTTCCTTCTCTGCCCCAGAGCCTCACGGATTACAAGGTTCCAGTAGGACCGGGATGTCATGTGTGGAATCTCGCTCGTTTGCTACACAGCTGACGAGAATTCCTTCTTTTAATGGTGTAAGCATGTGGTTTTCCTTGCTAAATGGAAACCACATTCATGAAGAGCCTTCAGCTTTTAGAAGATGAATACTGCTGGGGCACAGGGTTCTGTCGTATTCTTCAGCTTCCTTTCCCTACCCCGTCCTGCGCTCGACTTGGTCATTCAGTGTGCCTGTGTGACTCTTAACACCTCCACCACTAACACCACAGAGCTGAAGAACATGGCACTGTGATTTAAGACATCATCTGAATTCTTTGTTTTATAAGTGAGGGACTGAGCTTCAGGAAATGAGATGCTTTTTTAGATCAGAAGAGTAGGAAATCAACCTGGGAGTTAGGACTCAGCTTGAACTAGCAGTGTTACCTTGGGACAGCCACTTCCTCTCCAGCTCTGAGTTTTCTCATCTGTGCAGTGAGGGAACTGGGTTGAATGATCTCTGCCTTCCAAATGATCTCTGACGGCAAATCTGAGGTAGTGTGGGCAGGGCCCCAACAGCTCAGACCATAAAAGTGTGCTGCTTCTTGTCATCCACAGAGGCACATAGTAATGCCATCTGGTGAGATGGTACAGATTCGGGAGGAGGGGACTATTTTAAAGCCACCTTCTTCAGCCGTGTCTTCCTAATAGGGGTACCTGATGAAAGATCTAATAGCAGACATTCCTCTGTCAGCTATGGCCAACTCCTGGCTGTCTTTTTGCCTTTATCACTGCCCCAGGCCTGAAGCAGGAACTTGAAAGGATTGGAGATCATGTCCCCAGCACCAAGGCACTAACCTCAAGCCAGACTGGATCTCTGGCAAAACCCCAGAAGCCTTCCCATGATACTGGTTTTCCTGCTTGGCTTATTTTAAGCAGAATGCTGCCTTGGGTTGGAAAGGTCTCTTGGGCAGACTCATGTGATTGAACAGGTAGATCTTAATGCATAACACAACATGTACATGTGTTTGTCAAAACCAGTCAGCATTAGGGAAGTCCAGGTGATAACTTCAGGGCGCCCTTGCTCTAGATGTCTCGCATTAGCAT